>LSSN01002990.1:0-24350 GCA_001970855.1 Smittium culicis | reverse complement strand
CTATGAGCCAAAAAATTTTAGACTAAAAGTTTATAAAGATGTTAGAAATGATAGATTCGCACCTTCTGCACCAAGCATTAGCCGCAATGAATGTGTAATCATGGGTCCCAAATCTCATACAGTGCACAATTCGAGAGTTCTATGGCTTAAAAACCATACTAATACTATCAGTTGATTAGATTAATTTTATATAAATCCAAAAAAATACCAGGAAAAAAATCGAAAAAAATCACAAAAATAATTAACCCACAAAAAAAACTTTACTATTTATTTTTATTACATAATTTTATTTTTTATTACATAATTTTATTTTTCATTTCTATTTAATAGATAGTAGGTATCAGATATTAGAATTAAATTTATATACTTTTATTATTTAACCAAGTTTTACAAATGTTAGTTTATTAACTAACTCGGCTTAGGGTTTGTGCAACTCCTCTCTTTTTAAGGCGAAAAAGTAATATAGCATATAAAACTAACCATTTCTATTATATTAAACACCGTCTTAATAAAAGAGCAAATTTATTATATTCTATTTTAAAGTTTTATTTTTTGTTATAGTTTTCTCTATATAATTTGGTATCAATAATATATAGAAAATTACAACTTTTTTAATATATTCCTTGATAACAGATATATTTTAATTTTAGTATTAAAAATTAAATAAAATAGGTTTATTTACTGCTTTGGAAAAAGAATAATATCTTAATATCTGTTAAATCATGCGATTCAATAAAAGAAAGATAGAAAGCAGAGTTTTTTTTATGAATGGTTTTATTATTTATGACTAAAAAGTAATTAAATAATGTTGTATAGATAAGTTAATGCTCTCAAATTTATTATATCTTTTAAGTGTAGAGAGTGATAGCTAATATAGAGCAGTTTTTACAACATGTATTAAATATATATGGTAACACTTTATTAAAAGAAATAATATAAAAACCACTAAAAAATATTTTAATTTATATAAAAATCTGTAAAATCATTTCAGTAGCATATTTTATTATATTAATGTATGATATTTTATCTTTTTTTTTTATCGAAGACTATATTTACTATTTAATTTAAGATTAAATGATTTCATTTTTATTAAATTAATAAGGATAAATGTACATTATATGCAGGTAATATTTAAAAAACGCAGGAATCTTTTTTTTTAGATTCAAGAATAAAATAACTGCGTTATAGATTCTTTATTTATAAAATATTAATGGAGTTAATCAATACACAAGTCTTTTACTACTATCAATAGAATTTTTCTATTTTCTCAATCTATTTTTTATAGTAATTATTTTTGCGTTTTCTGCTCTTCAGATTTTACCCCAAAAATACAAGCTTAATTCGGGAATCTCGTCCAATAAAATCAATGATTTTCTAATGAAAAAAAGGAATTCCTTTTTTTTAGTCAATACTATCGCTTCATAATTAATTTATTAATTTATTTACCTAACTTAATTAAACAGTAAATCCACTAGCTAATATTGCAACAAAGTGCTCTCTTCGTTAAGAAGTCCCCATATTTGTAACATATATTTTATCTTTGGTACTACATTTTTACTTTTTTATAATTGCCCTAATTTTTATTCATTTTTATCAAAGAAATATTTGTTAAGGAAATTTTAATTCTGCATTGAGTTTTCGAATTTATATTATTTTTTCAAAAGTCTATAAACAATTACATGATGTCTAATTCGCTTTATGAAATTTATACTTTAGACTAGTATAAAAAAAATAGCATTTAATGGAATTAAATAGCATGTTCCTACCTATAAAAAATTATTTCAATTGATATTTATTTTATATGAAAATAGATTATATGTTTTTAATGTAATTCAAAATTTTTTGATTTGTGTTTTTTGAATTTTTAGTCAAATTTTATAATAAAATTTTTTTAGGCTAGAATTTTCACTAAACAATTTTCCTATAAATTGATAAAATAACATAAGTAAATTTAACAGATTTTTAATAATTTTTTTTTTGAGTTTTAATATAATAATTCTGTAATATTAATTCGAAAGTGTATATTAATAAGATTTAAAAATAATTTAACTAACAGAAAATAAGATTATTCTGGTTCTTTGAAATTTTTAAAACCATAGATGTTTATTTTATAAACTTAAAAAAAAATTTTTTTTCGTGATCTAATACTTTTATTTTTTTAAAAAAAAAGAAGAAATGAAATAAAGTAATAAAACTTAATTGTTTATAGTTCAATAATCTTTAATATCAAGTTTTTTTTTTTTATAAAATACCCAAAAAAATTTTTATGAATTCATATTCAAATGATAATGTTCTCCATCCAAGGATACCAATAATAAAACTCTTTATTCAGAATATAATAATCCAAACTATATTTATTTATCACATATACATCAAAATTTTAATAGAAATTACAATATTGTTTTCAAAATTTAGAATTTTTTGCATTAATTATTATATTTCGTTTGTAGATATTTTAATTAGATTATATCAGTTTAATTTTTATGATAAAATACTGATATAATTAATCATATATAAAGAATAATATTTAGACAAAATTTTAATATAAAAATCATAAATAAACAGGATTTGTATATTTTTGAGTATAATTATCTGAAAAATAATAGAGAGTAGTATATTTTAGTTGTATAGTTATAAAATTAATAAAAATTAAATTAATAATTATAATGTTATTTCTTTAGGTTTACGTGTTATTAATTAGCCAAATTATAAGTGTTTTATTTATGTATATAACCTCAAATTCAAGCATTTTCCATTATTAATTCAGAAAATTATTAACTTTCTAATAATTATTGATAATTTAATTTAGAAATTATGTATATTTTTATTAGATAGCGTACCTTATATTATTTTTGAACAATTAAATCTAAAAATTTTAAATTTATATTATATTTACCATGAAATAGTTTCAGAAATTAATTAAAATTTTTTTTATAGGATATATGCGATATATTAACCAATGAAAGTATTTGATTCTTATAGTGAAAATTATAATGATAGGTTGCGATACTAAATAATTTTTTTTTTAAAAACCGATAAGTGAGTATAATCTGTAAACTTTGGCTTTGATGTATAAAATTTTTAGATTTGTATTATTCGATACTTTAAGGAAATTTTATAATTTACAATATATTGATATTATATAGACATTAATAAAAATTTTTATAAAAATTTTAAACTTATATCATTAATATTGGATAAAAACAATTTTTTTGCATTTGATTTTGTACGTCACAACTATTTAATGGAGTACATATAATAGATATGTATAAACTTGATTAAATCTTGTTTCTTTTTTATGATTTTTTTAAATTTTATAAATAAATTATATTAAATTTGATTTATTCTTGGAAATTTTCGTAAATTTATATCTAACCTAAAGATCTATCGAAAGTAAAAAATTAACTCATTGAATTAAAATAATATAATTTCAATAAATTTGATTATATTATTAAAATAATATAAAAATTTAGATTTATTTACAATTAATATATTTATTTATTTTTGAATAAATGCCTTGAAATACATAAAAAAATAATTTTTTAGATTTTTATTTTAAAATGGAAAATTATTAAATTTATCTTAAATTAAAATAATATTATAAGGTTTAAATTAAAGAAACGCTGTTTTTAATATTTTTTGTATATTATTTAAAAATTACAACTTGATTTATATTTAAAGATATGAAATAAAAAAAATATAGCTAAAAAATTCTTAAAAAACCTTCACACTGATTTAAATGATTTAAAGCTTACAGCTATAAAAAATCATTTTTTAAATCATTAAAGTAATATAAAAGCTTATAAAAGATATTAAATAGTATTAGTTAACTATTAATTAATTACTTTGAATTAATGAACTAGATTATGTGAATGCATAATACAGAGAAGACATAACATGATTTTGGAATATTCAAATTCACATTTTAAAGTTCTTAGCAATTTACAAGCTGTTTGATTACTATTCCGTTGTTTAGTAATCCAATATATAACTCTTAGTAATCAATTTATTTATTTTGAGGTTACAGAAATTATTTCTATACTTAATTTAATTTTTTAATTTATTAAAAGTATAAAATCTTCAATAAAATACATATAAATAAATAAATATTAACTAACGCATAATAAAACATAAAACTGTAATTAAATGCTTATAAATACTCTGTCATCAGGATATATCAGGTATTTGAAATAAAATTCATAGTAAATAATACGATATGATATTCATTTTTCTCAAATAATTTTTAATCCATGTGTGCCAAACAAATATCTAAACTTTGCAGTTAAAATTATGTAAAAATTTTATATTTCTTTCACAGTGATTGATAATTCACATATTTAAATTTGCTAATTTAAATTACGTTTAATCAAATGAACAGATTAATAAATAAACTTTTGTCAAAAAAAACATCAAAAATTAGTGTATTTTTTTAATACACTTAATTATTTAATGTCATAATTAAATATTATAATGAATATATTATATTATCTCAATGAATCTTTATATCAACATAGGATTAAATACTTTTCAATAATAAATAGTTATATTCATTTAATCATAATTCAGAAAGATTAGACTTTTGGTTAACCTTCCAAGTCCTGGAGTGCATTAAATATGCATTTGATAATTTAAATGTATTCTATACATATTTGAAACTTGAAAAAAGTCGGGACTTGGAGGGTTAAATATGTATTCGGGGTGAATAAATGATGATATAGATTATTGTTTGAATATTAATTTTCATAAAATAAAATTCTATAAAATTTCTCTGAATTACAGAGTTTAATACAAGTAGGTTTAAAATTATACCTAAATTTGAAATTTTTATATTTTACGAAATTTAATATAAAATTATCAAAGATTCAAGCAATTCAGAATTTATTTTTCGCGGTTGAAATAATTAAGTGATAAAACCCTCAATTTTAACTAATTACTGATAAAAAAAATTACGAATCAATAAGAAATTTTTAAACAATTCCTTTTCAAAAGATTTAAATGCTGAATTATCGATTAATTGATTTTAATTCAACAGAAAAATCAGCTTATCAATTTTAAAAGTTAATAAAAAAATTATAATTTTAATAAATAAGTACTAAGATAAAAATAATATTAATAATTTTACCAGGTTAAGACGCGATAAAATAGACTATCGCAGATAAAAATTGCAACATCGAGTTTTTTCATATTTAACAAACTTTAATAACCGCAATAAATTTTATAAATTGAACCAAGTATGATTGAATCAAAAGAAATTAATTGCAAAATAGAGAATAATGGATAATCGGTTCATAATATGAGCGTAACCTAAAATATATGCTGCTAAAATATCTAAGAAATATTTGGGTAAATTATACTAAAATAAAATAAGATAGAGGGTTTCAAATTAATTAAACACAAAAATTCTAATATTAATACTTATAGCTATTTGAAGAGTATCTAATTTTTAATCGCATATTCATATTCATATTCATATTTTTTAATACGTAAGAAAATAATAAGCACACTTACTACAAATTTGGATGAAAATTTTTTATAAATAAAATAATAATTATTATTTTTTGAAGTAATGATTTTTGAAAAAAAAAACTCTTTATCAGGAATAAAGTCAAAATATAAAAATTATAAATATAATATGCACAGCTATGAAAATACATAATTAAATTTTAACTCACTCTTCTAATTTAGATACTAATAATTATTTTTATGTAGAAATTTATTTATTTTCTAGCAATTTATATTAATACTACAATTCTCGATAAAAAAATAAGCAGATCAAAACAGTACAGAGTGACTATCTATTTTAAATTAACTCATAACGAGTCTATAGCCAATATATTAAAAAAATCTCAATAATAAGTGATAAAAAATTTCATAAAACAGAAAAAATAAAACATAGTCTAATTATTAGCTATCATTAACTTTTATTAAGAATGATATAAGTATTTTCGACACTTAGACCGATACTAAGTTTAATTACGTTTATATCTAACATCAGATCCTTTAATTATAAAAAATTTCCCTTCAAGAGTGGTGTTTCAATTAAGATAATTGGGTTAAAACTTTGTTTTGGATTTTTTTAAAATTAAATCCTATAAAATTTATAAAGAAATATATAACGTCATGCTATTAATAAGACAGATTAATATAATATAGCCTTTTATTTAATTCCAAAAAAAAAAAAAAAGTATTTATTATAAAATTTAATTTCTATGGCATATTTTTTGAATAATAAACATATTTAATTTTGAAATAAACTTTTTTATGCTATAATAATAAAATTCAATATTTTCTTGAACTAAATCTCTGTGAGTATCAACTTATATCATGACAGAAGACGGTAGATTGAAATTATATTTTTTTATTTCCTTATATAAATTTATACTACATTATTTATAAAATCGGAATAAAAATAACGCAAGAATATTGAAAATTTTTTACCATCACAAAGTAATTTTTAAAATTAACGTTAATAGTAAATTAATATGAATTAGTAACTAGTATATAAAACTAATTACACTATTTTGACTTTATGTGAATATAAATTATCAATTTAATGATTTGATGCGAAAGTTAAATTCCAGAGACACACTTTTATATATTTGGATTATTTCTAATTTAATTATATCGAACTTTAAAGAGTCAAAAATTTTTAATAATTAGCATAGAAACCACATTGACACCATTTATCATTGATTTCCCAAAAAAAGGTGTTTTATATTAAATTTGTATGAGCGGTTAATTTAAAAATTTCAAAGTCATCATAATATCTCATGGCTTCTAAATCTAGTTGAATATTTTATTTTTAAATTAAATCAAAAATGACGAAATAATTAGCTAAATACTATTGATAAATTTTTGAGCGAGATAAGTCAGATAAAATGAAATATTAAAATTTATATGAAAACTATAAGTGTTTCTGCAGCTTCATTTCTTGATATATATATAAGTCCCTATTAGATCTATATGATAATTAACTGTGTTTATTTTGAAACAAAAGAGCTTGAAATTATCAATCAAATTATCGAAAGCTTCAATTGCGGATATATCAAAAAGCTATAAATAATGTACAAGGTTTATCCTTTAAAATCCATAACAAAATATAAATTTAAAGAAGTATACAATATATTTTATATCAATTAATGTCTAACTTATTTGATATGCATTTTTTTATTATTATAACCAATAACTTATCATTATTTCTCAAAAATTTTTTAATACACAATTGGAAAAATTGTTAGAATGTATTGGTTTCTAATCAATTTTAAGCTGTAAATATTATGTATGATATCTATTGTAGTGATTTGACGTCTATACTGACTAATTCTGACAGCTGCTGTATCAATTGTTATTTGACAGCTCGACTGTCCAAAATTTACCAATTCAAATCTTTGCTACAATTAAACTTTTATTTGTTTTTATAAATTTATTGAGAGGGATTCCTCAGATACTCTGATATTCTTAATTAATGTTTAGTGAATAATAATATATAAAATAAAATACTATAAAAATATGTTAGTACAATTTCAGCTTAACCAATCATGACTCTTTTTAACCAGTAAAACTTAAGCTAGCGTATAAAAACCTAATTAGTCTTAATCTATCATTTCAACTGGCTGATTTCATAGAAACATTTAAATCGCCTACTATATTTAAATAATTCATAATATAGAATTATTATATGACACTATAATAAGAATAAAAATTTTCCAATTAGAAATTATCAACTTTAGTTGGTTATATGTATTTTACAACTTGTTTTCTAAAATTTCACAATGAAAATTTGTACCATTAATCAATAAGGAAATAATATAATAAGAAAAATATACTAAAAAGAGAACCCCGTTCCAAATGAAGAATTTGTGCCTCTATTTATAGCTTAATTATAATTTAGCCTTTTGTTCAGAGATGCATCATATTCCTCATTTTTTTGGGGATTTTGTTAATAAAAGCAGCTAAATATACTCCGATAAAAACCCGATTGGGAAACCGTGTCTAACCAATAGCTTATTTAATGCTGCTTGTTTGTATTTTGAATATCTCCAAATACTATAAGTCCAGAATTGACTTCTACAAGCGATATTATTGTATACTGGGAAACTAAAATATCGGAATAAAATTATCAATAAAAAATCATATAATATTTTCTTAAAAGCATATATAAATAATCAATTTGAACAAGGAATTATGTATTAATAATCATATATAAAAAAAACTACTTGAGAGGAAAAAAATTTACACAGAAGCCAATATAACAGAAATACGTTTTTCTGATTACAACTATAATTTATAATTCAATTTATCCATAAATCTTTAATATTAATTACCCATTAGTAAATAAGACCAATATCCGAGTCTAACAGCATAATTTACTATTAATAAATTATATTTTTCCGGAAAAAAAAACGAATTTAACTAAATTCTAATGATAAAAATCATGTAATTGGGGATTTATCAGATCGAATTAAAAAAAGCGATGCTTATAATAAAGAAAAAAATTACAATTGGCTCAAAAAAAAATAATCTATAAGATTATATTTTCAAAATTTGACCCCAAAATACAAAAATGATTTATTTAAATAATATACCGATGACTGAAATAAGAAATTTAAAAAGGTATTTTTAATTTAAATTAATGTTCATATTTTTAATTTTGTTAATAGGTAGGAGTATTTATTTATCAAAAATAAGGATTTTTCTATGTATTTATACAATTCTGCTAATATAGAAATCTCATCTTTTATCTTATGACTATCATTTTAACTCAATTAGAATATTTAATAACTAAAAAACAATAGAGTAAATATTTGTAATAAATAAGGCAATTAATAAATTTTATAAAGATTCAGCGAAAAATAATTTTTAATTGGATCACAAAAATATTAATCACACTAATCTATTTAATTAAATATAATAAATTTTAGTTACGTGAGAAAAAGAATAGAATAAATATTCAAATATCTTTGACTCTTTTACAAGTAGTCAAAATTTTTTGAAATACCAAAATTATCTAAGCTAATGAAAAATATATAAATTAATGTGCATTCATAAAAAATTATTTTTTATGTAATATAATTAATGTAATAATTTTTTTTAAATAAATAATAAAGTATTGGGCTCATGAAAAGGTTAATAATTCAAAGAGAATATTAAAATGTATGAATTCTGTCTATTTATTATTTAATTAAATATCAAGAACTAATATTCACAAAATATTTTATAATGGAATTAGCTCAGATAAAGAAAAGGGTAATTTCATAATTATTCGATCTATAAAAAACTATTTTTAGTACTTTTATAATTCATATGCTTTATATACTTTAGAGACATTTTAATCTTTTTAATAGTTTTAATTACGAAAGGATTATTTTCAACTATTTTTTTATGAAAATATAATTTTTTTTAGGATATAACCAATGTTCAATTTTTGCGAATAGTAATCAGAATAAGTTTATTTCAAGATTTATTTTCGTTTTTTCATTATAATATTTTTCAATTTAATATTTATTTAATTAATCAATAGACTAGCTCCCTCATTCAAGCTTAATATTAGATTCAAATTTAAATAATTAATGAAATAATTCGTCATAGATAAATAATATTCAAAGAGGTTAATAATATAAAAAGAATATAAAGAAAATCCTACCAAAAAAGGATGTATCATTAAAGAGTTTTTGGAATATTATCAATTTCTGAATTTTCTTTATCTACACATGATTTAATTTATAGAATTTTTTAAATGAATTAGATGCTCTACGTGATCAATTATTATATTCTAAAATTGCTATTTTGATACTTTATAATTCAGCAGAGTATTAGTAAAACGCGAGTTTTGCTAATAGCTTTTTTTTTTAAATTTTTTTTTAAATATAATAAATATAAAAACTATTAAGCCCATTAACTATTTTTTAATTAGTGAAATCAACTTTTTTATAAAACCAGAGTCAGAAAAAAAAATCCGAGACTAATTTTAAAAATGTAGGCGGGTTTAAGGGAATAATACGATAAATAATCATACATTATTATGAGTTATTGAAATTTTTGCTATTCAAAAATAGATTTTTTAACACGATAGTGGATTTTTAATTATGGTCTAGTTCTATCTAAGTGTGATACATACATGTATAATAAACCTAAATTAGTGTTAGCTTATAAAAACTGTATAAGGCTATTTCAGCATACGACTTTTGACACTCGTTTTAATCGGTTTTCATTTATCAATTACATTATGGAATCTAGAAAAAAAAAACAGAGATTCTATTACCTATAGAAAAATATATCATGAAAGTTAAATATGAGTTTAGTAGATAAATTTTTCTAGTTTATGAAGGTATTTAGATATTTTACGAATAAAAATTAGGTGGTATTTTCGACAGTTTAATTCTAAAAATTAATTCGATAATACATTATCAATAAAGATGTATAATAACAATAAAACTATTCACTTTATATCTCTATATTATTGAATCGCTTTTTAAAATCGCATTAAAATCTTTTAAATAAATCATAAAAAACCAATTAATTTTATAGAAACAGTTTTACATGTTTTAAAAATTTAAATTATGTTTAAATCGCAATTCATACGATTTCACATATCATGGAATCGCTTGATGAGATTTATTATAGTGTGAATAGATAGACTCGAAATATAAACAAATATACATTTCTTTTATAAAATGACTATATGGGATATTAGTCCAAACTTTAAAAAATTTTCTATTACCATTTAACTGTACATTTAAAATCATCGATTTTTTAAGGGTAACTATAAGTTGTTATAGAATGAAATATTTTATTAGGCAGATTTTATTTATTGAAATAATTATATAATAAAACGTTTAAAATTTTTTTTAAACTTGTAAGAACCTCATCTACATAGATTCAATCTTAAAAAACCAATTTTATTAAATAATTGATAATATATGATGTAAATATGTTTAAACTAGGCTTAACAGTTTTAGCGAAAAATACTAATTATATATAATTAAATTATTATTAAAGGTATAGAGACATTCAAGTAACTTTATTAAGTCAAAAGGTTATAAATCAAAGACATATATTTTAATAACACTTAGAGTTTTAAATAGCTTTAGTTGATATGGGTTTTTATTTGATTTTTAAAATTGGTATCTATGTTATAGCACAAGTGATTTAAGTAATGAAATTGGGTCATAGGTGAATAATTAGTATTATAAATATTTTTTATAAAAGGGGGAGGGGGTGAATAATATTATAAAAATATTAAATATATGATACTTATAAATAGAAAAATTTGGTATTAAAATGCAATATATTGATTTGAATTAGTTTTAAAAAGCAATATAGTGTTTTTTACAAATGCTGTTTTTTGTGTCCAAATTAATATCTAATATACATTATCGGGTTATAATTATCTTGAGATTTTATAATAAAAAAAAAATAATAAAGTAATAAATAGAATTTTTAATGCAAAGAGTGACTTTATTTTTTTACATATTATCATTAGTAGATTTTCGTGATTTATTTCAAGCTTATTTGAGGTACCACATTAATAAAATTCAAACTTGCGTTTTATTCAATTATTATTTTAACTAAAAGGATCAAAATTTGCCGAACCTGACCTTTAAATCATAATAAAATATAAAGAGCTAGAAATTTTGGAAAATTGAGAATATTTCAATTTTCAAATAGAAAGTAAATTAGTTTTACATATATTTTCATTAAGCTGAAAATTTTGCATCAAAAAGACTACATAGCTATTACAATGATATAGTATAGTTTATTGAGTTTTGTTTCATGAATAGGATAAAGAGCCTTTTATTACACAAATAGTAATAATATTTAATTATGCAGGCCAAGGAAGTAAAAGCGGTAATTTATTAAGAGCTACGGATTTGACAAGGTCATTTAAAATCGATTAAAGGCATTAATATTTTAAACTACGATGAAATGATTATAGGTTGTGTAGAGGGATTGAAGGCAAGTAAACTAAACCAAATTTTGTAGTTATGAGAACTAAGTCTTGATGTTTATAATTAGAGTGCATTTCATAGTATGTTTATACTTTTCATATGGTGGGATAATATGGAGGTATTTGTGATGAATTTGATATGTATAATCATGATAATGGAAAATTAAGAGGGTAAAATCGCAAGACAAAAATGCTTTATTTAGATAGCTTCGCTTTATAATAATTGGAAATCAATCAAACTAAACTATCCAATTGGTTCTGAATTATGATGCTAGTCAGCCTAAAACCAAGGCGATTATTGGGCATTAAGTATAGTTTGAGTAATTTGATACTATTGGGCAGGTAAGGTGAATGCTTTTGAGCAGGGTAATTAGATACAAAATTGGCGAATAATTGACAAAACTGTCGGTCAATTGAATGAAAATTCAGCCAATGCATTATAGTATCAATTTATTTTAAATAGTGGTAAATCTTCGATTAGCCTATTAAGAGCTACATTTAAATCATGCGCAGCCAATAAATTATGAGAGATTATATATATCAAAAAGCGCCAATAAGCGAGGGCAGTATAGCGACTAAGAGTTGAGCGAATCATAGATGAGTGATTAAGAAAAGCGCTAAGATTCTGTGAATCGACAGCTATTGGATTACTTCGATAGTATTGGATATATATTGGCCAATAACTCCAGAAATATGTGGCGAATGGATTAGCGAACAAAGATTAGAGAGCCTATTGGACTAGAGGTATAGGGAAAGGCCAGTGAGAATAACAAAAAATTAAATCAAGGTCAAGAAGTTCAAAATGTATGAAAAAAAATTTTTTTTTGTGTTTACTGTTAATATTTTTTACTCGCTGTGCTGCCCAGAAATATTTTTAGTAGTAGCATTCAAACTGAAAAAGAAACTCAAGAAAAGGTTTAGGTTTTTTTTTGAAGCACTTACTACTATACTTATATTTTTATATTAGCAAGCAAAGAATACTAGTCTTCATACAGCAGCCATCTAGAAAATATAGTTTGGTAATTTTCCTTACGCCCTCATTTACATCCATCAAGTTTTCATTCTCAACTAATCCTTTTACATAAATCCCTCTTCTCTTATAGCTAGTAGAAAATGTCGAGATTTTTCAAAGGAAATTCATCAGACTCCGATTCTGATATTACATCATCCTCCGATTCCGATTTCAGCGATAATGAAATCCAAGATAAATCACAAACCCAATCTAGATTTTCCCGTTCTGCCTTATCGAACTCTGATGACTCCGATGATGACGTAAAGCGTGTAGTCAAGAGTGCTAAAGATAAACAAACTGATGAAGCTATTGCCAGCACAAAAGCCATCAAAGCATCTCTGAAATCTGACGATTGGTCCATTGTTTTAAATGGTATAACATCTTCATTATTTTATAAGCTCTTTCTTATTCTTATCCCATTGTTCTTTTATTATAGAATTCGAAAAATTGACTAAGCTCGGTCCTAAACTAAAAAGATCTGATATGCACAACAAGCTTCCTGTATTTTTTACCCGCTCTTTGGTCAATATCGATACAAATTTGCTTAGATTTAAAGATAAGTCCTCTGCTAAAAAACTTAACGCTGATGTTGCCCGCTCCTTAAATACTATCCGTCAAAGAATCAAAAAAGTTTTGAAAGATTATGATTTTGAAATCAAAGAGTACCTGAAAAACCCCGTCTTGTCTGAAGATGAAGAGATTGAAGAAGAAATCGAAGCCGAAGTTGTCCCCAAGGTAGAAAAACTATCTGTTTCTAGCAAGGCCAAAGCCAAAGCTGCTGTTAAAGACGATTCTGACGATTCATACTGGGATAATAGCGATTCTAGTGATGATTCTACTAGTAGCGATTCTGACGATGAATCCGAAAAGAAAGGTATAAGCAAATGGCTTAAACGTGAACCTACCAAATCTTCTTCTTCTGCTGCTGCTGCTGAATCAAAAGATAAGAAAAAAGCTGGACAAGCTGTTAAAACTCAACGCGCTTTGGATAAAAAGGCCAAGGAAGATGAGGAAGATAGTGAAGAAGAGGACGATGGTTTCACCGCCGTTGGCAGAAAGCAGAAAAAGAAAGCTGTTGTCTACTCTGCTGAAACTTTATCCGCAAAATTAACTGAAATTCTTGAATCACGTGGTCGCAAAGGTGTTGAAAAATCTGAAACTATTAGCACTTTGTACAGCTTGTTGAAAGTCTCTGCAAACGATTTACAAAAAGTCAAAGTTTTGCTTGTTTTGATTCCTACCCAATTTGATTACTTCCCATCCACCTCAAGCTATCTACAATCCAAAGCTTGGAACGAAATTTCTGAACTCATCAACTCTCTTTTGACCATCTTGGAAGGTAATCCTGATATCATCATTTCCGAAACCTCGGATAATAAGCTTGATGCTACTGATGACTCCAAATATACTGGTGGAAAAATCACTCTCTTGGGCTCAGTCATCGGTTTCTTGGATAGACTTTATGACGAGTTCATCAAGTCTCTCAGTTCTCTCGACCCACATACTACTGAGTATGTTGAAAGAATGACCGACGATTTAACTCTCTACATCACAATTGTTCGTATTCAGAATTACTTGAAAAAGTCCAACGATGAAGGTGGTTATGCCCGTGCTATAATGAGAAGAGTTGAATTCTTGTACTTCAGACCCGAACAAGTCATTATATCTGTTGAAGCTGCGATGGCCAAAAAACTTGGCACTGAACCATCAACTGACTCAGATGCCCTTATGCACGAATTGTGTACATACATATACAGCCACTCTAGCCCAATGCTTAGAGCTAGAGCTATGCTCATGCATATCTACAGTCACTCCCTTCACAAGAGATACTACATTGCTCGCGATATGTTCTTAATGTCCCACGTTCAAGACAATATCTTGCAAGCTGACGTTGCTACCCAGATCCTCTTCAATCGTTCTCTTGCTCAGCTTGGTTTAGCTGCCTTCAGATTGGGTCTCTTTGCCGAATCTTTTGGCCACTTGCAAGATATTATGTCTTCTGGAAAAGTCAGAGAGCTCTTAGGTCAAGGTGTTGGTCAACAAAGATACAGCAACTTGACTCCAGAACAAGAGGTCCTCAGCAGACATCTCCAATTACCATTCCATATGCACATTAACTTTGAATTGCTTGAATGCGTTTTCCTTGTTGCTTCCATGCTTTTGGAAATTCCATTCATGGCATCCACCAACAACTCTGCTGGTTCTGAATCTAGCAAGAGAGCAATCAGTAAAGCTTTCAGAAGAATGTTCGATTACAATGAAAGACAAGTGTTCATTGGTCCACCTGAAAATACTCGTGACCACATTATGGCCTCTGCTAAGTCATTAGCTACTGGTGACTGGAGTCAAGCCTTTGAATATGTCAAGGCTATTAAGATTTGGAACCTAATGCCAGATAATGAAGAAGTTATGTCTTTCTTACTCACAAAGGTTAAGACCGAGGCATTGAAAACATACATCTTCACTTATTTCACCCACTATAACTCACTTAGCATTAGCAGTCTTTCTTCAATGTTTGATTTGGAAGCTGGCAAAGTTTCTTCACTCTTAGCTAACATGATTTACAATGGCGAAATCAACGCCAGTTTGGATGAAGTATTAGAAATCATCAAATTCTCACGTATCTCCACTGGTGCTTCATTACGTCTGCAACAAGTTACTTTACAGTTAGCTGATAAAGTTTCATCTCTTGCAGAAACCAACGAAAAAATGTATGAGCTTAAGATTAATGGTGGAAAACCATTCGCAGGTGATAAGAGCAATTTCCAACAAAACCCCAACCAACAAGACAACGATAACAATAATCGCAGACAAAACCGTCCTCAGAATAATCGTCCTCAAAACCGCCCTCAAAACAAAAATAACCGCAATCAAGGTCGCCGTAATAACCAATACCAAAAGAAGAAATAATCTCAAATTTTCCTATATTTACAGCCCAGTTACGTTAAAAACATTTCTTGATTTGTCATTTATTTTTAACCAACTTTTTTTTTATACAAACTTTTTTCTATAAAATCATCCTTTATAATATCTTTATTCCATTATTTCCTTGAGTTCAATAAATTCATTTTTTTATATAATTCCCCTATTTATTATTATTCAAAATCATCTACCTACTAATACATCGACTTGATTTGAATAAATTTGACTTTTTGATTTTCGGAATCTTTTATAATGAATATTCATTCTACTCAATTTTAACACATCAATATTTATTAAGATAATAACATTTAAGATAGTCAATCAGAACAGCACATAAGTGGAATTTTTGAAGGAGAAATTCCAGATGAAACTCGAACTAATACTAATTTATAAATCTCGGCGCTCTTAATAATGCAAAAAGGTAATAATATATTATTTTTTGAGCTTATTTTAAATTAATTAAATTTATAATTGTTGATCTAAATTAATATCTACAAAATGTTAGATATCCATTTCTTATTAAACTTAAACGGTTAACAAGCAGTGTGCAAATAATCAATGATCAATAATCAAAATCAAAATCAAAATTGTATATACTTAAATCCAAAAAAAAACACAAATATGATTAAGCGACTGCTAGATTCAATAAAATCTGAACTTGAGAAAAAAATAAAGTTATAATTAGTCGTAATATTTCTACAAATGGAAAAAAAGTAGCAGATTTTAACAACAGTGCTCATTAAAAATTCATTATCTAGTCAAACATTAACAATTTTACATTCTATATTGAACCTCATTAATACAAAAAATAAATTACTCAAATATACAATAAAACTCCAATCAAGCTTTATTTCACTTATTAAACTTTTATTTTAACTCGAACCAATTTTATTTATTAAAAAACAAAAAGCCAAATTTTAGATTAACTAAAAAATCATTTAATCTAATTTAGAAATAAAAAAAAAGTATAGCTATTTATTATAATTAAAGAAAGCATTAGTATAGAGTTTGCATATTCTTTCAAAGTATTTGAAAAGACTGAAAATTCCAAGGATCGCATTATTTTAAGATGAAAGCCGTCTCTGGAATAGAAAATCCTCCACATAAATATTGATATTTTTCAAGAGATTAAACTTTGTCAATGTTGCCTGGTATAAATAAATAAAATTAGGTATTCAATAATTTGCAGAACCAATTATAATCTTGTGATAAAGGCTAACACAGATTATTTTTATGAGAGGCAGGGCTTTATTTTATTTTAACTTTTATTTAAACATTTATATTAAATAAAGTCATTGACAGAAATTTGATCCTATTCAGAAAATTTTTTAAATATAATTTTTTAAAAAAAACAGGCTAGCTAATGAGTTGAAGAGCTTTTATAAAAAAAGCTTGTTTCTCATAAGAATTTCCCACATTTAGTTAAATTTAAGCATTTTCTTATTTTCGATAATGGGTATATGAGCATCTATTTAACCAGTTTAAAGTAAACTTGGTAAAATATAATGAAAATAAAAATGATAAAATTAAAGTATAGTAATGCTATATCTTTTAGTTTTAGCTTTTGGTATAATAAACTCGTTTGTTGGTAGATATTAATATCATTTATTTTTCACTATAAAAAAACATTTAATTCATTTTATTTTTTCAAAAAATTATAATCAAAGCTTAAAAAATTATATTTTTTAAAAATATGTTTGAAAATGAAAATAAGGGATAAATAATAAGTATTAAAGGATAGACGGAATTTAATATTGAGTGACTATAAATAGTGCAAGCCCACATGAAAGCGTGCACAAAATTTCTTAGATTTTAAAAAAGCTTAGCGATTCGATATTTCAAATGATGAAAATGGATTTCAGTTAAAACAAACCCACAATGAACCATTTTTTGTATTATTGGAAAGTTATTAGTCAAGCAAGCGTAATAAAAAGATTTTGAACGTGGATCGCTTAAACTCCCACCTTTACTTAGTAGATAATCTATCAGTGGTAAAGATCCATTTTTACAAGCTTTAGCTATCGGAAGATTATTTTCTATGTTTATTTGAGCTCCATTTTCAATCAGAGATTTAGATATTTGAATGTGACCTCTGCTACATGCTTTAACAAGGTACTTATTTAGTACATCAACTGAAAATGTACAAACTTTAAGTATTTTTTCAAGGACTTCTGGATATCCATTTTTGATACAATCCAACAAAACATCATGGCTATTACAGTGTTTTATATCAATGTTAGTCATAATACAGTTAACAATATTTCGTTTATTATTCTTGATGGCTGATATAAGAATATAATTTATTATGTGACTTTCCACTTTTTTATTTTGCAAGCAAAATTCTGCTAAATAATAATACTTATTTTCATACATGTTTAGCAAATAGGTTTCCCCTATAAATGACTCAAAATTTTCACAAATTTCTTCATAATATGTCGAAACATTGTATAGATCATTTATAATTCTACAAAGGATTTCTCTAACTTTACTATCGTACCATCTTGATTTTGTATACTTAAAAGTTATTTCTGCAACATTAAAATCATTATATTCATTTACGTTTCTCAGAATTTTTAAATCTTTGCAGAATATATCAGCTCCTTTGACAAGGAGCAAGTTGAATATCTCAGCGTCCCTTTCTCTAGAATAGTGGGTTAAAATTCTGTCAAATAATTTATCATCTAGAAATCTGCTATTTATTATAAATTTAGCATTTTTTTGTGTGCTAGTATATATACCAGCCACCAAATCATCATCATCAATAGATAATATTGATGACTCGTTTTGAAAGATCGACTTTAGAACCAAATTGTTTTTAGATTTTATAGCATGTTTGTACGACTCTTTGGCCGAGAAATCAAATTTTTCTCTGTATATGTACAATAAGGTACACATTTTTTTATTTTCAGAAGATGATATCTCTTTTGCTTCATATTTCACTTCTTCATTTAAAACCGATCCACAATCTAATAAATACTGAATAACTTTGAATCTTGTATTTTTTATTGCTAATAATATAGGTTTAGGACTTTTTTTGTGAATAATGGCTCCATTTTTTACCATAAGCTTTATAAAACCCAAATAGGATGTATCATATCCCAGTAAAATATCGCCTTCATTTGCCTGTCTCAATGAATATCCACATTCAAACAAATATTTCAAGTTACGAAAATATTTTCCATTTAAGCAATAACAAAAAGCTTCAGATATAGAAAATCCAAACTGCGTTTTATTCTTCATCATGAATTTGAAATATTCGGTATCACTACTTATTTTTTTTTTAGCAAATAGAATAGTTTCTTGTGTCAAATTATTTTCATATAGTTGAATTAGTTTATTCGCAATATCTATTTTGCCTTTATTTATTGCATATTTAAGATCCAATTGCATCCCTTTCACACTTTGGTGACCTTCTGAGATCAAAAGTTTCAGCAACTTGATCTTATTATCTTCTACGCAATATTCAAATAATTTTTTATATGGGATTATCCTGTGATTTTCTTTTGATAGTTCTAGTAACATCTTAAAAAGTTTGAAATTTGAACTTTTTAGGGACATATAAAGAGAATAACACGTTTTAACATAGTAAATAGCACTTTGAGCATAAGTTGATGGCGGATCGTTAATTTTGTATATGCCATTTTCCTCAATAACCAGAGAACACTCGCGTTTCTCGTCGGAAATATTCACAAAGGAAGAAAAGAACCTGAAATAGTATGGTTTTTTAAGTAAATTCTCTACTTTTCCAGAATATATTCCATCAAAATATTCGCACACACGATTGGAACTATTGGTGATCCCAGCTCCAAGTATTTTAGATGTAATGTAAACTTTCATTTTGAATTTTTCGTGAATATTGAATAGCTGGCTGTTATTAACAGTTTGATTTTTTGGAATTTTGTATTTAGAAATATCAATAACTATTTTATGTGCATTAGTTAGCTTATGAAGGGTTTGGTCAAACCCTCTTTTAACCAAAGTTTCTAGACTTGATAGTTTATAGCTATTTATATCAACTATTGGATTTAATGTAAATTTATTCAAATTATTGTTTGCAATTTGAATTACCTCATCACTACCTTTTATTGAACCTGCGCTCACTTCTTGTAATTTACTTTTTAGTAGCAAGATTCCAAGAACTTTAGACCATCCATTTTCAATTATAAGGTCCATAATATGGATATCAGAATCAATGTTAATTGATTCGCCTCTGTTAATAAATACTTTAAAAAGAGACTCTTTTTTTATCAGATTTGGAAATTTTCTCAAACAATGCAGAACTGACTTATAGTTCGTCTTTTCAAACCTTCTTGTTATAAAATCTGCCTGAACTGTTGGATCTCTTGAAATTTGATAAAAACTGGAGCATATTTTGAAGAAATTTGAGTTTTGAGACTCTATAAATATCCTAGTAATAATATCATCATTTAACTTGGAAAAAAAGTTTTTTTTCATCATTGAACAGCTTAGAGTTAAGAATAAAAAATTTTATTTCGATAATCTCACTTTAGAGTATTTAGCTTTCTTATAAAATCATTACATAGCTGGGTAAAATCTGGCCATATATATACACAACATTAAAATAAAAATACTGATATACATTATTTATTCTACCTAACATTAAATAAACACTTTGCAAAGTAAAAAATTTATTTTAAAAGCTAAATTTAATAGCATTTTAGAAAATATTATACATTCTAAAATTTTTTATGTTGGTAAAATATCACTTTTGATATACCATAAACATTTCAATATAAGCATCTATTACATAACTGTACATATGACATGATATAATACAAATTTTATACAAAGTAAATTTTATTGATAAAAAAAATAAAAAGAAATTTTCGTTATGAAAATAATAGAATAGACTTGTTAGATATATATAGGAATATTATTTGGAGGTGCGGAACTTTTTCTATCGAAAATCTCGCGTCATATCAATTTTTTTTATTTTTAAATCATATTTACAAGTATTATCTAGTGAATTATCACTTACCAAAGTTTTTTTCTATTTGAAATTTCAAATAAAATTTCTAAGAAAAAATATCCTGCCCTTCCTTTGAATCTCGAATATGTATAGATTTATTTTAATTAAAAACGTTACTATGTAATTTTGAGGTTGTGAAACGATATAATCTTTTTTTTTTAAACGTAATAATAAAATCCAAAGCATTTTTATATATATTATATAAATGATTTTTAATGAAAAAATATGTTTTTTGTAATTTTAATTTGGTTTATAATTTGGAGTTAAGTTTCCAATTAAATTTTCATTAAAAAAAAAATCAATATGAATTATTTGTAAAATAATAACTCTAGATATAATTAAAATAAAGAGTTTTTATTACACTAGTTGTAGATTCCATTACTATAATTTCTAGTTTTGTTTTTGAAATTTTAAATGTGTAACATTTTAATTTAAACTTAATCCATCTTTAAGTCTTATAATTATGAAATTTATTGTTTAATAAGTAATTAGAAATAAAAAAAATCGCCCTAATATAAATTATTAAAATAATTTTTTAATTCCAAATTTTCTATATACAAGTTTTTAATTTTTTTGTCCCTATCCGGGAATTAAATCCATAAACTTGTATAAAATTAATAACTAATTAAATCATGTGTAAATTATTTTTTTTCTATGCATAGAATTTAATACATAATGGTTTTAAATAATTATACATTACTTAAATATTTATTATTTTAGATAATTTTGATATTCCTAGTAAAAATATCCAAATTCCATGAATTATTCAAACGTGTTGAACTGTGATAAGACTATACCTTTCATTCAATGTAAGCTGTAGTATCCCTTTTAGCTGATTTTGGCTTTTTTAATCTACAAAAATAATTTTACACAACATCAATTAGATTAATTAATATGCAATCAAAATTCCTCCTTGAATTTTAAATACAATTCACCAAAAAAATTCCTATATCGCTTAATATATTATAATTTGCATATATATTGAAGAGCGTTGACATTACTGAAAGTTATATATGGTAGAGATTAGGCGAACATAGATAAATTTTCGAATAATGCTATAATTCTAAAGTTTTAAAAATTATTAAAATCATCATCTTATTAGAAAAGGCAATTTTTTTTTTTCTATTTAATAATTTTGCAAAAAAACCTGGTTGTTTTTTTATTAGTAATTGAGTATAGATTTTTTTGCTCTATAATCTCATGTACTATAAAATTTCTTATTAAATAAAAATAAATCATATTTCATCGTAGTAGGAGCCACAAATATGCTACTTTTGCAAATACTTGCTGAATTTGTTTAAAAAATTAAAATGTGTGTTTCTTTGATATCCAATGATTTTTCCTATTTAAACTATAAAAAATTATCATTTATTAAAAAAAAAGTTGTAGAAAATAAAATAATCTAATTGATCAATGTTAAATAGTTTAATAAACTCCCTGAGGAAAAAAAAAAAAGATCAATTTTAACTAATAGATATTCTTTTAAAGGAATTATCTATAACTAGATAAAATAATCAAATATCATAAACTTTTTTTATCCATATTAAAAAAAGTGCAATTTTTTGAGCTTTACCCCACTACCGAGAAAATATTTATTTGAATTTTGCTAAAAATTTTTAGCTTTGAAAAATTGAAATTATAAAAATATGTAAATATGTAAATGTGAAATAGGTATTGCAAAAAAAGGCATAAATGAAAATGTGATTACTTTTAATTATTCATAGTTATATTATTAAAAAAACATTACAGTTTATTTCTTATTAAACTAAGAGTCGCATTATATTTTTTGGTTATAAGATTAAATAAATTCAATTTATAATTAATTTATTATCTATAAGTATAAAAATTAAAAAATAAATAAATATTTTAAGTACCTATATTAAATGAGTGAAAGATTATAAAAATTGGTAAAAAGTAAAGTAAAAATAAAGATTTATGATATTCAAAACCAATTTATTTTCTAGCTGCCTTAATTTATGAATCAGCCTAACAAAATAGTTGATTTTAAAATATATCAAATTAGCTTTGATTTCTGAGAAACTTATTTAATATAAATTTTAAATGTTTTAGTATTTAATTTCGACTTTAATCTATTTTTTATTATGTTTATACTAAATTTGAAGTTTGTAATAGGAAAAAATATTTTAGAGGATATGAATTTAGAAAATAATACCACAACTAACGGGAATGTTATTTGCACTACAAATCATTAAAAATGATCTTGAAAAAAACCTAAAATTTTTTTTGTGATAGTCATAATAAAGCTGATCTGTTAATCTTCAATTTTTATTTATTGTAATATATACACAGGATAAATAAATTTCTAATTTATTTTTTTGTCATTTTTAGCTATTTATAGAGTTGATTTATTTTAATTTTCATAAAAATTAGCAATCAAAAAGTTTACTTTAAGAATATGAATCAAGCTTAACTGCAGATCTTCAAACCATATATAACTTCAAAAATTATAATTTATTATATTTATAAACCAGGTTATAGTTTTAATATAAAAAACTCTTTATTTACTCTATAATATTTTCGTGTCTATTTATTTTTTATAAAATTCTCATATTCTACCATTCTTGAAAATAGTTTTAAGATGAATTTTTTTTTTGTTTTCATCTTCTACATATTGGATTGATTAACAGAAATTTAATTTTTGCAGTATATCAATTATTTTCAAATGCCCAAATAATAATCCATTATCTAATAGAGCTTGTGAATTTATTGTAAAATCTAAAAGTTTCAGAGTCAAGGATATTAAATGCTAGGAAAAGATTATTTTAGGCTTTTAAACAAAAAAATCATAATTATTAAGAAAATATTTAAAATCTAGATCTTATTTGCGCATTTGGAGATGAAATAAAGATGAGAGAATTCAAAGACAACAACTTTGTAAATAATTAGAAATAATAACACCCATTATAAAAAATAATCGCAATAATCAACATAAAGAAAAACGATATAAACTTTAATAATCCCAGAATTGTTGATAATAGTTCAATACTTGAATAATATTCCAAAATAAAGAATTTTTTTGACTCTATGAATCAAAATTTTTTATTTATTGTATATGTATCCATAAAAGATGCATTTGATTGTTCAAATTGTGAAATATTATATAATCCCAAAAATATTTGAGTTATTATGGATTGTAATTTATAAAAATCGATTTATTGAAGAAAATAATATATTTGTAATACCTAAAATTAAGAAATCTATACTCGTGTGCCTAAAAATTTTTAAATATAAATTAAATTTAAATTTCGATCATTGAATGAAGCAAGGCTCGATTTTATCGTTCTATCAAATGGGTTATTAAAAAAATTTGAAAATTTTTAGAGGACTCTCCTAATTAATATTAAAAACATAATGTTAATTATTAACCTTTAAAAATTATTTTAAAACGATTAAAAAATAAGTTTATTATGATTATTTTCTGATATGAATTTTAAACAAATATAATTATTCAAAAGTTT
>LSSN01002984.1:0-17891 GCA_001970855.1 Smittium culicis | reverse complement strand
AAGTGTCCTTAAAACATCTAGTAATTGGAGGAAACCAAAGCTGCTTGAAAAAGATCTGTAGCGGAGGCTCAGACCTTAAAATCGGTTGCGCCTGGCCGCAGTTCAGAGGACATCACATAGATGCCATAGATAGAGTCGAAGACTCTATAAATTGGACATACCATACTAGGCACGATGACCAGATCGCCAAAGCGACATACTTTATCTTTGATAAAATCGATGATGCGACAAAACTAATGTCATTAAAATTGGATTATGGAAACAAACAGATAGATCTATACCAAACGGTTAAGCCCGAAGAGGATATAACCGTAATTAATGTCCCTAACTACAGGGACTTGGGAATTTTGTCAATGATAAAAATTATAAAGGAGCAAATAGAAACTTTGGCCACAATATTTGACATATGTGCGTGGTGCAAAAAAAAGGGCCAAACTATACATCCATACGGGATGAAAATTCTGGTAAAAAAAATTAAGTCTGATGTCTAATTGCCACTATTTATGGAGATTGATACAGGATTAGTCAACTTGTTCTACAAAGGGTGCAAATAATCCTGTAGCTATTGCAAGAGCGTAGGACACTGGAAATCAAAATGCTAGGCCCTAAATAAAATTATTAGTGAAAGAAATTCCCGAAAGGGGAACAATAAAATTGGATTTGTTTTTAAGAGCTCAGAGGCGAAAATCTCATAAGTTCCAGCTGATCTGTCAGCAGAATCTGGGCAGAAAATTCCAAAAACCAAGAATAACACTTATAGACCAGGAGATAGTGAGGGCTACCAAGCTAATAATCCATCATCTATAGATGATATAGTAGTACCAAATATCAATTCTGCAACTGTACTTAGAGGTACTTTTGGGCTAAAAAAGCCTCCTGCGGGGGTAATATGCCATAATATATCATCCCATCCCCCTATCATAGAAGATATCTCTAAAAGTGATAGCATACGGGACGGAACTAAGATCGATGTGATCCCACCGAAAATAAAGGTGGCAAAAAAAGCAGTTATTTATAGCGATGATTACCAAGAATCTTCAGATTTCGAAGAATCGAGTTCTCCTATCCGGGTTAAAAATGAATTTGGCACAAATAATCACGTTCAAAATAACTCTGATGGAAACAATACACCATCAGAACATACAAGCATGGCTGAAAAGGCCAGATTGGGTAAAATAACTCAAGATCAATTCCTAAAATATGTCTCTAATGTAGATAGAGCACCTCAAGGATCCAATTCTGCTAATATAAACATGGGCTCTGACCTATTAGGTGAGTCTTTTACAGACACTGAAATGTCTGTAAGCCCAATTTGAAATATAAAAGTTGAAAATTAACATTAGAAACCCAAAAAAAAATACAAAATAAAAAAATAAAAAGCAAAATGATAAGTACTTGGTGCTCAAAGCCCAAAGACTCAAAAAAAAACGCTGTAAAAAAATATGTTAAATTCAATTCGGAGATATTTGAAGATTTTTTGGCATAAAAATCAAACAACGGAACGGGATATGGAGACTAGAAATTCACTCCAGGGCAGGCAACAAATTTATCTCAGAATAATCCGAAGTAAAAAATATTGAAAATTAAATACAATCAAAATTTTTTGAGAAAAAAAATAAGATAATTCAATCTGA
Organism: Smittium culicis; assembly: GCA_001970855.1. Lineage (NCBI taxonomy): Eukaryota > Fungi > Kickxellomycota > Harpellomycetes > Harpellales > Legeriomycetaceae > Smittium > Smittium culicis. The sequence goes on along the minus strand of LSSN01002984.1, from coordinate 16,257 downwards.
AATTTTTATTTGCAGAAATAGTAAGATTAAAACAGATGTAAAGATATTAAATCCAGACAGCAAATTGACCACATATGGAACCACAGATGCTGCAGTAAATTATATTGCATATTATTAAAAGTTAAATATTCTGACTTTTAACATCGGTTCTATAAAATTATTAATGAAAAGCTAGATAATTATATTATTAATAACATTCCTGATATAATAGCTCTTCAAGAAATCTATAAAAATAAAAAAATTCAGATATAGAATACCCGGAAGCATTAATATAGATTCAAAAGCTGATTTGATTTTAGGCAGAATTGGGCTACTATTTTTCGTATTGAACCAATCTGGTTTAATTATCAGTAAATATAAGTCAGCACAAACTATGATATCTAATATTGTGAATGTAATATTCAAAAATAAAAACATATTTTACAAATCAATAGCCGATGTACAAATTCGAAGTGGCAGAATCAGAAAAAAAAATTGATTAAGGAGCTAGAAGAATCGTTTATGCTCAAAATAAAAAATTTAATGAGCGCATATCACTTGGTGAAAATATGACGAGCTCACCAGCTTAAAAAAGATTCGCTAAAAAAAATTAACTCTTAGTTTTACTTAGCTTAAAGTATCTAACTCAAAAGTATCGAGGTAAATAAAAGCGCAGTTGGTCGCATCAATGATCATATTACTGTGCAGGCAAATAAAGCTGATAAAAATTTTAGACCTCAAACCGCTTTATGCGCTTGTAAGATCTTATGCAGATTTCCGCACAGTGGAACTTTGACTCCTTTGAAGTTTCAAAAAAAAAAAAAAAAATAAACAAAAAAATTTTATTTTCTGGGATAAATTGTCTTAAAATAATCGATTTTCAGTGCTAAGAGAACTAAATCTTACTCTAGATGAGTATTTCTCAATCCTAATTGGAGCTGTTTACGCTAAGTATGATCAAAAAAATTATATTAGATTTCCTATAGAAACTTCAAAGACAGAGTTCTTAAAGCATGCATCTAAAAATAAAAAGGGGATAAGAATTTCCAAAAAATTAACAACAAAAAAAGTGTCAATGGGAGAATTTAAAGATAATATATCAATCGTAATTTATGCAATCAGATTATATCAGAAAGTATGTAATAATTAGCTTTATAAATTTGATGAAAATTAGATGGTCAACTCCGTCAAAGGGTACTTGAGTACTAATAGATCCCCCACTATAAGACTATCCATAGTATCTCAAATGGCCAAGAAAATGATAAAAAAAAAAATAATACTGAAAACAATAAAAAGTTATAGATATAAATTAAATAAATCGGTAATTAATTATAAGACACTTGCACAAATAGCTGTAGAAATAATATATGAAAAGTACATCATTCTGAGGACCAGGACTGCTTCTCGGAGTGCGAAAATCCAATAAAATGGACAAAAATAGTCAAAGTTTTAAATTTTATACTCTATAAAATTACTCATGGGGTCGATAGGATACTATGAGACTCCTGAATAATAGTAATATAGAAAAAATTACAAACATTCAATCTCAAAAATAATATAATTAAAATTAATAGATTTGTATAACAAAGTAAAATACATTAATTTATAAAAACTAATATATTTATTAATTTTTTTTGATACTAAGACGAAACGCATGCCAATTAGCTAGTAGAAATGTTTGATAGATTCTTTTGGAACCTTAAAAACTATGCACTCAAAAATAAACTACCTTTGCTGCATACCAAATATCGACTAACACACGAATCATTGTGTCAGATTCAAATATTATAACGATGTACTTGTTGATTTAAGGATCTCTTGAAATCCTGTCATAATTTTGCAGTATATGTTGACATGGCTAGCTGCAAGAGCTTTGCTACCGTTAGAATATAAAAAAGTCATCTACACCCATCTGCATAGTTCGTAATATCCACCCGAGCTCATATCAAGAAGGTAGATACCCATAGATTCAGAATATAAGTACAATCTTTGGTACAAGTTATCCGAAAATTTCTTCAAAACTGAGACTTTCTGACAGAAAATTAGTACTAGAAAATATATCAAAATGTACATTGATTGAGTTTCAAAGTTGTATTCCATTATGCACAAACATAATGAGCACTTTCCGTTGATTACATCATTTCCTCTTAATATTTCGTGAGCTAAATAGGAATTACAGATGCCACTCAATCGATTCGCTGCATACCTAGTTAGTCCCACGTATTATCTTGGATACTTAGATCAAATTTTCCAATAAAAATTATTTTTTTGATATTTGTACTTTATATGTAAATATCTAAACCAGAATTTGATTGATTCATATTAATTTTGTTCAATATGTCATCTTTGACTTTAAAATAAGGCCCACGCGGTATTTATAGTCATTGGATACTTTTAACTATGAACCTTTAGACCTATCCTTAAGCAAAAGTGCGATGGGCGTTGAAACACCCTGGAATTTCTGGTATTCTCTAGCTCTGGTATATCCAAAACTCGCATACAGAGGCGGGACCTATAAATTCCAACCAGAGATTGCTCATTTTAACGATGGTCGCTGTCTCAGAAACGCCCATCAAAATTTTCAACGCGTTTTTAAGGAACCTTTGCAGGCTTCAAGACCTATATCTATTCATTCATAGGACCTCTTTTCAATTCCTTATTCTTGCTTTTAATACTCCTCGCAAAAAAGAATACCCTAGAGGTCATCGGAGCTGATATAGAATAAATTAAACGCCTGATGTTAGTATAAAAAGCTTCAGCTTTTTCGACTTTAAATCTACAAAGCTTAATCATGTCTAGATCGTCATTGATGATCACGTCCAAGTACCGGTATTCCTTAAATATTGTGACTATTGACCTTGTATCCTCAAAATTACTTGTTTCTAGATCAAGATACCAACCGATAGGTTTCTACATTTAGAAATTCAAAAAAAAATTTCACTAACATTATCAAATTTCTCCATCAACAGTATATTTTCTCAAAGACATATATCTGAATCAGCCAGTAATACCAGGTCCTCCGATAACAGAAGGCCCGGTATCTTAACACTTTTTACATTGAATGGTGCTAAATTGCCATAGACTTTATCCAAGATATCATTAATAAAAATTTTAATTAGAATGAGAGACATCGGGAATGCTTGTCTTACCCCTATATCCACTTTGAAAAAAAGTGAAATTAGATTCCCTATTCTCACACCCGGTTCTGGTGAATTATAATAAGCGATGAATAACTTATATTCCCTCTCCTTTACTTTGCAGAGATGGATTTTCCTTAAAAGAGCTTATATGGATACGGTATCGTAAGCTTCAATAAAATCGATGAAGGCAACAAAAGTTTCATACTTGGATACTCTATGCTGGCTAAGAATATCGTAAAGAGACAAAATTTGCGCCATTTTTTCTTCACCTCTTCTAAAGCCAGAATGTAGGGAAAAAATTATTATTTCTCGCCTCCATCTGTATAGTAATCCTACCGATAATAATCCTGCCTAAGATTTTCACCATAACTAGAATCAAAGCTACGTACTGTATTTGTATAAAAATTGTAGGCCGCCTTTATTAGAGATAGGTACTATCTCAGTAACTTTCCAGGAATTTGGAATCATTCTATTCCTCCAGATGATCAGAAGTAAAGTAGGGCTTTAGCCATAGGCTATTCCAGACATCAAACATTTCATTTGAAGAGCATTACTTTATACAGTCCCACTTTTAATCTAAAGTTACAAGAAGCCTTATGCAGTACTAAAATCATTTTCACAATCCTTACTTCACCCCTTTTGATATCATGGTTGATATCCAAAGGAATATCTTTCCTATTACCAAGAACCTCTATCCATCGATCAGGATTCTTCGAATTACCAGTACTGTAACTGGAATGCGCTGAATAAAATAAAGACCATCTTTTCAAAACCTTATCTTGAGAAGTTATTAAATTAGATTATCCATCCTTTAACGCGCAAAATTAATGCTTAGTTTGTAAGGGTTCGTTAAGTAATCTTCTAACCAACTTAATAAATCTCTGAAATTTTGACTGGAATGATTTTTTCACCTTAATCAAAAAACCTATCTCATTTTTATGCCGTTAAAAGCTCGAATAAATTCCTTGAACTCATTATTTTTCTTATAAAAAAAACAAGTAAAGCTTCTTTACCTCTTTGGATGGTTTCCTGCCTTCAGTGGCTTTATGCCACTCCTCAGTAGCTAGATATTTCGCTCTAATCTCCTACAGAATCGAAGGGGAAAGGCAGAATCTATTGAGTTTAAGGTTTGATGCCTTGTACAAGGTCAAATCAACCGCAATACTCTTAGAAGATTTTATATTGGTTGCAGCAATCTCGTTGGTTTCCATAGTAAAGGTATCTTCAAGGTTTGCAAGCGGAGCGCAAAAATTATGGTAGTAAATTTCCTTTTGATTGCTATCAAGACCCTCAGGGGCTGGAAAATTCCCTAGGGGAAGCCGTACTCATATTTTTATTAGTTAGCTTTCTAATACTTAGCGCGCTTCCCAGAATTGGCCAATGATCGGATATATTATAGTTTCGATCTACATTTACATTGACAAAAAAAACTCCCTTTCGCAGCCTCGTTAACAATTACATGATCAACACTAGAATATTTTATATCTCCGTTACCGAAAAAGGACTTGCAACTGCCAGAGAAATCAACTAAAAATAATCATTATCGTGGCTCTTCATTGGCAGTCCGATAAGATAATTTGACATGTTAAAGTCTCAAACAATAATTCAGGGGTTTTCAATGTTGTCAAAACTACAGGTTTAAAAATTTTTAAAAATTTTCAACTTATTAAAAGCTCTCTCAACTCTGGAGTTATATGGAAGATAAAATGAACCAAAATTAATAGTATGTCCATTTATTTGGGCCTGGGAACTGCTAGCTTATTCTGAATTCCGGATACCTTTTGAGCAACATGGCCCTTAAAAATACCTAGTAGCACACATTGATTAGACCCTTCTCTTGCAAAAATATGGAAATCTTCATATCCTGGAATGGTAATAGACCGCTGCTCGCTCTTTATAATAGTTTCTTGAAGCGCCACAATCTTAGGGCGCATTATTCTTAACATTTTGAAGTATTCGAGGATTTGAGGATTTGAGCTCTAAAGCCTCTAATGTTAATAGAGACGTAATGACCCAATAAGATCAAATTAATCTTCCACATTCTATTATATCTCATCTAATTGATACCTTTATCCATCAACGATACTATAATAGCACTCATCTCGCCTATAATTCTAAATGGTATCAACACTATGTTCAACCCTGAAACTCACAAAATCACCGCTATACCATCCTAAACAGACTCCATCATTATTAGTGAAGTGTATCTTCATCCAAAAATTTACGGAAAGTCAAAGCACCTCATGGTAGGATAGACACTCGGAGAATCACATTCATCGATCGTCGCATAGACACTTAAACTATCTGCGTCATTACTATTCAATGTTGAAATCTTGACCAATGTTTCCAACATTAAGTCGAACATCCTCTTCTTAATGAATTAAATATCGTCTCAATGTATACAATGGGGTTCGTTCTATTTCGATTAACTCGTCCTTCATTACCATTTTCAGAGGCCTCCGTTGCGTGCTCTGTATATATTTTGGTGTTTTCTTTTGTAAATTGGTCAAGTATACTTTTAATCACAAATGTTAAATCATAATTAGGGAGATTATTTCTGGTTCCATCTTCTACCTCAATCTCAAGCTTCCTTTTTCTATTTAGCATCTCAACATAGCTACAAATAATCTGGTGTTTGCCGGTAGTGCTGGTCTACTCTTCGATGGTCTTTTTCTCTCTAGCCAGCACTGAGCGGTACCCCTCACGAATTCTTCATACATTACAGGTCCGATAACTTTCATATACGCCGAACCAGACATATATGAACTCGGTGTTTGTTGATGAAGTTGTTGTGGGGCAGCCACAATTAAAGCGGGCTCATCGTCCTAAATAGAATACCCACTCTCGAATTCGCTATGTAAGGATAGCGATATAGGACAGTAAGGCTAACGCCTGGAAAGAGTGTGCCTTGGAAAAATAAATTATAGGTCAATCACTCAAACTGAGTTATATGAATCATGAATAGTCGTAAAAACTAAATCCTACAAGTCACACTCTCCAAAACCTCCTCAGTGGGATAAAAATATTAAACCCTCATCGTATTAGGATCTGAAATTATCACTAACTTCATTATATATTCTTTATAATATATCCCCTAGCACTAACTGATTTTTTTTTACAGTCAGTTGCAATTGATAATTACCATCTCACCATGTAAAATACCAGGTATTACAGGGGGCTCAGACTAAAATTTACGATATAGACGCCTGACACTAGTAAAAACCACCTGCGTAAGTCAAATTATCGCTTTAGAGAAATCATCGGATGAAGAGAGTCTCGGTGGATGACCGATAGGACCTCATTTTTTGGGGGGGGGGGGGTAGCTCCAAAGATACGAAACCGGGGGGCCTAAATTAAAAACAGATACTGGGCAAAAAGTGTTAACAATAAGATACAGGATCCTTTTTGACAAACCTGAATCAGCTACTTCTCCTAAAAAAGAATATGCCACTCAGCTTTTACTGGCGCAAAATTCGAAATCCAGCAAGAATCAATTAACTCGGTCGTCCGACAGACCCTGATTTATGAAAATTTATCAACTTTTCAACGATATAATTAGAGGGGTTCAGGCATTGAGAAACAGTATTAAGCAAAAATATTTTAATCCCAATTAATACAGAGGTATTCAGACAAGTTTTGAGCCTCAGAAAATTGAATCAAAACGTCTAGTCAAAGAATTTTATAATGTTAGTGCTGAAGTCGATATGCTTTAAGGATCAAATGATATGCTATATGACATCTTTTTATTGGAAAGATGCGTTTATTATATCCTGAACCAAAAGACTTTCAAAAAAAAATCTCCAATTTAAATTAGAATTCAAATAAAGCCAGTCCCATTAACTTTATTTTGGACTGTAATTAATTCGTAATACTTTGAAAAAATCCTGAAGACCAGTTGTGACTCGGGATTAATCATAACGGATACGAGTCTTTGAGTAACTCGAAGATTCCATGATTTTAGGATAATTCAAGGGCATAAGCATCCCAAAAACATTTAATTTGATCCAAGCATATGAATATAGGGCGTAGTATCAAGTAGAATGTTCTTCAACCAATTCCAAATCAAGAAATAAATTATTTAGAAATGAAAATAAATGCACAGAACATGAAGCTGAATCTTCTGTCATCAATATCTAAGGACTTACTCTTGCAAGCTATCGATTTTTTTTAAGGGCAGATCACCTTAAAGGGCTTAGCAATATTTAATGGCTGTGAGGTTGAGAATTAATTGAGCCATATTTATGAGCTTCAAACGATAATAAGGATCTTAGCTTAGAAAAAATCCGTGATTTCTTCATTAGGTATTTTAATACTGTAATAGAACTCACAGAGCCTGCAATCCAGAATTTCAAATTTTGGAAAGAGAATCAAATAGATGATTTTTAAAGTCATTCATACCAGATATAGCAGATCAGAATTTCTTTAAAGACATCAGCTCGAGGTATGGGGTGTATAAGTAAGAATTAGATTGCAATTTGTGATATGGAGATTCTAGGATAGTATCGAAGCTTATCAATTTCAAAAATATCCTAAATTTTTATTAACTACTTATAGCTAATGCTTTAGATCAGCCGATACTTAAATACTCATAGATCAAGATGTCGCTTATATACGTGCGAAAACATTCCGGTACAGGTTCGACAAAATTGCTGAAATTGTCGAACAGATATGGTAACATTGCCTCAAAGCCAACACCCGCCTCAAGGTAACTTATGTAGCATCAGTATTGAACTATTACGACGCCACGAGTATGATTACCTTAAAAGATGAATGATCAGTATCATACTCAAAATTCGAACCACTGAACTCTAAATTTTGTATCCACGGCTTGGGCATATTTTTTTTCCAAGTTAAAAAATAATCTAAAGTTAAATTATAGCTGGTTTCCAGATATCAAGGTTATAGGAGTGAATTCTCTGGCGTTCAATTTGAAATAATGGAGGATTCGATATATGTGATCTCAATAGATCTTGATTTCACACATACTACAAAATTTCAGGCTGTACTGACTGTACATAACTTTCAAACACCGCTATGGAATTCAGAAGTCTGGTTTTCCGAGCTAGTCAATCTATTGATCACTAAGTTGCTACTGCTACAGGCAAAAACGATAGCCTTCGATCTCAAAGGCGCATACTCTTCGCTGCAAGAGGTCAAAAATAGGAATTTGATGTTTAAGAGGTTCAGCGGTTTCCTTTCCAAACGAAAGTTTTGTAAAATCTTGTCATTGGAATTTTCGATATCAATATACGATTTAGAATGACTAAATAGAAATGTTATAGCTTAAAATATAATTTTTAACTTGGAGAAGCAGTGAAAATATTTCCTCGTTAATATCATCACTACTGGTACTAAATTACTAGCCTTAAATATAACACGAGAAAAAGTTGAAAGTGACCACATTAGGATATTACAAGACATATCTATCAATGATGGTGGGTATTACATAAAAACTTGGTAATAATCAGATTCTTAAGGGATTCTTCGATCCTCTCGATGACGATTCAATTGCTTTTTTTATCAGGCCCTTTATTGATATCACATCGGCGGTAAATATAATTAGAGGTCGTGGTCGAACAGATGGGCTATTCGAAGGAATCGCACTTCAAAATTGTGCTGGATATTAGCTGCTACAGGGCTACTTTGCACGCCAGGCATACACTGAATAGAAAATAAAAACTCGTTTATTTCAAAGAAGTTTTGATTTTACTGATGTAATACGTTAAGGAGAAGCGATAAAGGCGTCAAAGCGTTCTCCCATGCCAGATCAGTATAGATAGCGACCGAATTTTGTGCGCAGTTTATGCATATGAGATTTGTAATCAATGTATAACCCAGGTTTCGTGTCCGCCGTCACATGTAAAAATTAGCTCTATAGTAACTATAGATTGATAAGATACCTGTAAGACTGTCTAAACCCTCTCTAATTAGACATTTTAACTAGATATATTCACTGATTATCGAATTTCATAATCCTCCCTCCGAACACCTCGATTCTTGTGGCATGAGCAATTAGGTCTACTCTGGCATCAATTGCAGGAATTTCGGTTGAAAATATATTTACAAATGCTTTTTGTTCAAACTTGTCTATGTTAGACACAAATTACAGACTTACAGGTGACTCATATAGTTACCTAATAAAGTCTATATTATCTGGGTTAACTTTGCGCCCCCTCTGCGAGGTCTATTTTTTATATGAACCCGCCTCTTTGTTAAGAATATTGGTATATATTTTATGAGGAGTACAGACATATTTTTCTCCTCCGACACATCCCCGATAAAATTTGCTAAAAGATTATGGGAATATTATATGCTGACACTGTCAATTAATCCAAAAAAAATTTTTTTGAATTTATTTTATTAGTTAGAATTATCGTTAAGTAATGTTAAATAAAGTGTCAACACTAAATATATCTGCTCCTCGTATAAAATGAATTAGTATTGGCTCTAAATCAATTTTTTTAACGAGAATTTATTTAAATATATATATATAAAGCACTATAATAAAGGCTTTAAAAAAATATAATTTTCTACAAAAAAAAATTCTATCCAAATCCTCTCTGTCGCTCTTTCAGCTCCATACCCACTGGAATCGGTACAAAAGGGCTAAAGATTCGCTAATGCTTTCAAGTATTATCAATCGGGTAGCACGAATGCCATACAAAATTTTTGCTGTTACTGGCTTAATAACTATGTAGACGTTACTAGCACGAAGCTGGAAAAAAGATTTTTTAGATCCCCCCCCCCCCAAGGAGTTTTCCAATCTCTCTATTTTCGCAGGGTCAGAAGAAGAAAAGGTTAAAATAAAAAAAATACGATTTATTTTAAAAAATCGCTTGATTTTATCTATGCGTATGGCTTGCTGCTTTTCACACACAAAAAGTAAATTTTCGATTGTCTCTGACATAGCTTTGTCGAAATGGGCAAAAAGCTTTGAATTTTTTATTTATGATATTTGAATTTGCAAATTTTTGCACTGCCCAAAATCGGCCTGTTCTAAAAATTATCTTCGTTATATTTTTTATTGGCATTTTTTTTAATTAAAAATATTATTAAAAATTTGCTTAGGAAAAAAAAAAAAATCCCCCAAAAAAACATAAATTATTTAATCTTTATATGATCAATTAATTGATTAATAAATTATATTGTAAACTTAAAATCGCGCGATTATTATTTTTAATACTAGCACAGATACAAATCATTGTGACGTTATAAATTTTAATCTATTCATTATGGATTAATAAAACAAAAATTAATCTTGTTAATAAATACTTATGACAAATTGTAAGATATATTAAATTTAATATATAATTTTGGTAAAATTCAGTCATATTTTTAACATTAAATATATATACACCCCATAAGAGTCTGTATACGAAACACAACCAAGTTTGTCGTCCTTAATGTATAACTTTGTGTAAATTTACTTTATATAATTTGCACAATATGAATTTATAAATCATTTGAGTTTACGACGGTTTAGCGCTTAAATTCCATTAGATTGCGTCTGTATTATAAATAATTGAGGTAAATTAAATAATAGGCTCACACTTATTTTATCTTTAGCAAACTAAGATATTCGACCTTTCAGTTCCTGGAAAAAAGCGGATTATAAATCAAAAATTCTGAATCATAAGTATGAATAAAAGTTGGCACTGATGCAATTTATGTCGGGCAATCTTGAACATTTTTTGCGTAATTAAACAATTCTTGAATTTAGTTTCGGCAGTAAAATTCCCATAATATGCCCATGAGGCTTAAAATCATTCAATTCAATACAATTATCACAACCCTAATTAATCTAAATAGGAGATAAAATATAAAAATTGACACCGCTTTCTATTATATATTTAGTTTTTCAAATGATTATTCAATTGATGGTTGATATATTATTTTTAAATTAAATTAAAGTATTTATTCTAAGAATATTATGGCCTAAACATTCACGGTGTTAAAATAAAATTGCATAAATTACAAAATTTTATCAGTATTACGAAAATATAAGAAAATTGAATAAAAACTTCTAGGAAGAAATGTATAGTTGACGCAGCTTATAAAAAAATTATCTTTATACAAATAAATTGAAACATCAGTTTAGTGACTACATACCTAAAAAAATTTAGGCCTGCTCACCAGCCAGTATCGTATACTCTAATATTGGTTCAAGTATATTAGTTTCGTGAAGTAACTAAGAGTAGTGAGTAAAGAACATTTAGTACAAATGAATATGAAAATGGATATAAATATTATGATACGAATTATATACTTACATTCAAAATTTTGAATACAACACAGGTGCTTTATCCTAAGGTAGGAAACACCTATTTGACTATTTTTCGATATTCTGCAAAAAAAAAAACCAAGATAAGTCTAAATGATATACGCTAACTATGTGCGAAAAATAATCTCGTTGGTATTGAAGGTATCGGTTCTTAATGGAATATGAATGTACCTATCCAAAATACTTGGCCTGTGAATCGCTAATCCATAAATTCATTCTTTTCATCCAATGATGCTGTAGGTGTGTGAGAAAATGTAGTATGGGCTATTTGGTAAAGTAAAAAAAATAAAAGCCTATTAAACGCGAAAGCTATTTCGCTTATAGTAAGGTATAAGGAGTGTTAATATATATTATTCAATATATAATTATTTACCTTACAGTGCATAGAATCTGAAATGCGAAATTTCTTTCTGAATAAACATTTTTTCAAGGTAAATCAATCTAAAATACTTCATCTAACAAGTATTAATGTATATTCAGAATCCAAAAGGCAAATTACCTTAATATTAGCATATAATTTATCGTAGATATCGTTGTTTTAGAAACGGGTTGGCATTTGATAATAGTGGAAGTAGCGGGTGGTGTATTTATCGATAGACTAATGTATTGGAGCTAAAATGAAATTTGCTGATTAAGGTTCAAAGTATCACAATTCTGATTATGCAATAATTAAATAACTGATATAAATCAAAGCTAGAAAAAAATGGGTCCCCTAGGCAAGAAAAATCAGAAGTTAGAATGGCAAGGCCAAGATAGTTACTTTTAAAAGCTTTAAATATTATATGAATTTAAATTTATAGGCTAACAATATGAATTTATCGATCATTCAGGTAAAGTTCTTCTCCATGATTCCGAAAATTTTCTTCATAGATGTTTTATGATTTTGTCATTCAAAAGATAGTTATACTTTTTATAGCTAGAAATTAATAACTTGAAAATTTTTAATAGCTGATTTAGGAGATATCTCTCAGTGGGCTTGAAGCAGTGCTCAAAATGAAGTATACTGTAATCACTTGAATAATAGTTAATTACGAGAATCTAGTTATAATTAGTTGGTAGTTCAGATTTCTTATTAGTTTCTGACAATTCTCAATCAGGAGATTATTCATTTAACCCATACTCTCAAAGATGGAAGTAGCCCATTAACAGTATTGAATGATATATTGCACAATTCTAATATATCTGAAAAATTTTTATAGACAAGAACAATTTAGAAAAACTCTGAAAAAAAATTTAAAATGCAATATTTCTGCGTCTTAGGCCTACTTACAGAACCGAGCCTTAGACTAAAACTTGAATTTTGGTTTTTGTTAGAGTTTTGATTCAATCTAAATCAACAGCTCTCAGTTGCATTAATCAATTCAGGGCCAATCAAATACTCATGTTTCCCATTATCGCTTTCATACCCAGAAGTCAAATCTTTCGAATAGCTTTGAAATTGTGAAACGGTTTTGGTTGCATTTTTGAACAAGTATATGTCACAAAGTTTAGGCTATGATGAATATTACTTCTAGTGAGCGATATAGTATATACTGTCCATATCAAAATACACTGTGTGCTTCTATGAAAATGAACATGAAGTTGATTTGAATAGTAAAGTTAAAAATTAATGGATAATCATCAAGTGAAGGGTTCCAACTAGCTTTGTACTAGTAAGGTGGGAGAAGTAGATCTTGATATGAATTTAACTTGCAGTTAGAAATTCTTGATTGGAATACTTCATTAACTGAAATGATTCTATCAGCTATTGAATACATGATTCGGAATTTATTGTGACAATTCTCATAAATTAGAGAATATTCGAATGATTGGCATATATAATAAGGAAATCCATGGCCTAAAAAGTGCTTTCCTTGAGAGAATTTTGTAAGAAAAACGTGTGGAAATATAAACATTCGGAAAATTTGATAAAGAGCCAATTAAACTGTGAAGTATAAAACAATCGTTACCTATGGATTCGATAATATGCGTATCTAGGTTAACGTGTTCGATTTAAAAACAATCGAGATCATGTATTAGCTATCCAGAAACTCATCACTGCCTATAATAAATTTGATATTAAGAATTTAAACATGTTAATCAATAGTTCACAAGGTATCGACATAAAGTTATGAATGTATGTGGCAATTTGATTTAGTTGCGTATTGTTTTTGAGTTATTTGATTTCAATGGATCAGAATAGTTGACGCGTATATTTAGAAGTGGACGAGGAAAAGATTCAATAGAGATTGAAAATTAGATTTTAATTAGCCTCGACATAATGCGGAATATAATAAATCGACTGATAATAAAAATAATGGATCGAAAAAGATTATTTGAGTATGCTGTAGCACAAAGCAATCTTAGTCAAAGTTATCGAGAAATGTGAGCGAGCTGGCTAACAGATATAGTGTTAAAAACGACGGGAATTATTTAAAGCTCTTTACAGAGGTTTTTTTAGAAACACTAAAGATTCATAAAAAGAATTGATTCCATCGAATTCACAAGGGGCATCTATAGATAATCTTCTTTTAAGGTTGGAATTGAAAACAAATACCATAGAAAATTTTTCTGGCTTTAATGATAATAGCATACTAGTTTTTAGTTTTTGCGACAGTTCAGAAGTTTTCTAAAAAGAAGAAAAAAATGAAATTAAGGTTTCTGGGTATTTTTGATAATCATCATAATTTAAATAAATCTAGGAAAGTGGTCAAATGAGCTTTAATACATGTCGATTAAGTGGCTCGTAAATAAATAAATTCGATTTAATTTTACTTTGGATCGTATCAGTTTTAATTCCTGGATTAATTACAAGCTAACCAGATATAAGATTTGTACATTTTTATAAGAAACTTTCTTAATTAAATTCATGAGTAGACCCTCTATTATTTTGAAAGTGCTAAAAATACGTACCATTTAAACGATTTTAATCATTGGCTTGGATGTTTATTAGAGCCAGCCTGAATATTTTTTTAGTGAAAGGTAATTTATAGAAAAAAAATGGTATACCTTTTTAATTTGCTAAATAATATTTGCGGGTTATTGGCGCTGGCAACTCAGATCGGATAAATACTTGATTTCTAATAAATAGAGGTGATTTTTTCTTGGAAGGATTGAATCGAAAATGTATATTACAAAGAAATATCTAACGCCTAGACGTTTTTAAGAGTTATAAAGAGAAGCATAAAAAGCGTGAGGCGATCCAAATCCGTCGTAGCACATATCCTATAAAAAAAATCCTGTCTAATACTAAAGGTAGAAATTAGTGGTAATATACGAATTTGCAAAGAGAAAGAAAGAGCGAATTAATATTATGTATTTCAAATTAATTTTGATTGAGGACATGCCTCATACTTACAAAGCTTGTCAGTATAAAAGATAGTCTGCCTCTAAATTTTATCTGAATCAATAGGAAATATGTCACCCATAATTCCAGGTTTAGCATAGACAGTGTCTATTTTCTAATTCATGATTTCAAGAACAGTCATGCTATGAAACTGAGTGAAAATTTTATTCCTGAGTACTTTTTGGAGTATTAGAGCGCCGGAAGCATTTTTAAAAATATCAGCTATTTCGATCCAGTCGATTTCGTTGCACTCTTTTATATGAATAGTGTTATTTTGTAAATAGAAAATAATACGGAAAGGCAAATAAAATAAGATTTTTAGAAATTAATGTGATAAGCCGATATAACGATTATCAAAGGCGATTTGAATTTCCAATCCAGGAGAGTTATAGACTGAACACTGTTTTAAGGATAAATTGATATTATTAGCGTGAAGAGCAGAGTATAAAATTCCATGTATCTATTAAATCGTTATTCAGTCAGCACTATTTTCTATACAGTTTCTGATAGGTCACAGACTAACTCTTGAAGATAATTAGTTGGAGCTTTGATTTACTTCAAAAATAATTCTTTTCATACTTTTGCGAGATAAGATGCATCATTAGCTCTATCCAGGTATAAATTTCACGAATCTAATGCTACGATGAAGCTAAATCAGATACTATGAGCTCCAAGATATATTAATTCCTATCAAAAATAAAGTATATTCTTCCCTACCTTTAATCTGCAATAATAAAAAAAACACTAAAAAATACAAAGATTAAATCGAAAGATTACCTATCTAAAACTAACATTATATGGGGATGTTGTTATCGTATCTTATCTAAATCACAAGAATTCGTTTGGAAACTTATGTATATAATGTTAAGGGTGAAAGCGTACTTAAATTACCTATACTAGGCTGAAATACAGCTTTAATCTCATTAATAAAGTGTATCCAAGCAGTTACTTGAGGTTAAAATAGATCCATAATAATTTTTTTGCAAGATTAATAAATTATGTCAGGCTTAACTAAAATTTTATGCAAACGCCATATCATAAATCCTCTTGCTACTATAAATGCACATGTCAGCGATAAATATTCCTTTCTTTATATGTATAACCTCTACACTAATAGTGATTCTAGTTATATGAAACAAATAGAAACTATAAGATTTTTAGAATGATTATAATGAATATATATATCATGCTTACAATCAATCGGCTAAAGATCTAGTAATTATCTTGGTAGGTACGAAAGTGGGAAAATCTAAAGAAATACTTGGCTTTGATGAGATTTTCTAGTCGTTAATACAGCATGGAATTCGTCTAAGAATAGATAGAGAAATATTGTGGGAAGGAAGGTAGGGAGGTGGAAAGATATTGTGAAAGGTATCATGTAAGCAGCAATACAGACATTTGAAGGAAATAAAAATATTATGAAAGGAAGAAGAGTACAGATGATACTAGAAATAGTGGAGGCGGAACCATAGAAAGGTTAGTACTCACAAGATAGTGGGTTTATTTTCGTATCATCAGAAATATTGGCAGGG
>LSSN01002983.1:0-13051 GCA_001970855.1 Smittium culicis | reverse complement strand
CTTTTAGCTGTTCATACGCTACGGCTTGCTCAAGGCGGTGGCGGCTCTCAGTGCCAAGGCTCAGCTTAAGTTGGGCCAACTCGGCATCTTTTTTGGATAGGGCGGCGGCGAGTTTGTTGTGTTCTTCGACGAGAGCGTTGAAGCTGTTCTCCCCGTCTAACAACTGTTGGCGTAGGCTGGAGATTTCGTTGTCCTTGGAAGCTAGCAGTTCTTCAGCATTGGTGATTTGGCTGGCAGTTAATTGAATAGAGTTGTCAGACATGTTTAGAAGAATAAAAGAAATTTAATCATATAGGGTTTGATAAATAATGGTTCTCCACCAAATGTTAGGTATTTTTAGTAAGTTTATTGAAAAAGTAAAAGCTAAGAGAAGAGAGAGAGATTCAAAAGGAATCTCATAAACTAAACTATTTATACTAAAATCAAAGCTATGTAAAATATATTGTTATTTAGTTATTGGCTATTGCTGAAATGACGTATGGTCATTTCAGCCAATAGAATTACTGCTATTCATTACTTCGTGTTCTACTTGTCAAATAGCATTGCAAGATATGTTATTGGACAGCTGGCTATCTCGGCTGATTATTGGTCTTGTCAATATATCTGAATCCTGGCTGCTGATTGGCGTAACAATATAATGCCAGACACAGGGCGACAAAATACAAGATAGGAGATTACATTCTTTTGAAGCGCCAAACAGCTGATGGGCTGAAATCGACACTTGGACTTAACACAGCTTACACTGGCCCGTTCAGAATTATACGCTAAATAGGGCGATTATGCTATCAGCTGGAGAATATAGATGAAGACGGATATCGAACAAGAACAACAGCTCATATTAATAGACTCAAGCCATACTATATACGAGACAGCACCGCATTCATGGGAGAGGAGGATGATGTTACGCCAATCAACAGCCAGGATTCAGACATATTGACAAGACCAATAATCAGCCGAGATAGCCAGCTGTCCAATAACATATCTTGCAATGCTATTTGACAAGTAAAACAGGAAGTAATGACTAGCAGTAATTCTATTGGCTGAAATGATCATACGTCATTTCAGCGAATAGCCAATAACTAAACAACAATATATTTTACATAGCTTTGATTTTAGTATAAATAGTGTAGATTATGAGATTCCTTTTGAATCCCTTTCTCTTCTCTTAGCTTTTACTTTTTCAATAAACTTATTAAAAATACTTAACATTAGCAACAAAAAAATCAGGTTTAAAGAGGAAAAATCATATCAAACATTGAAATATTAATATTCGGCGGAATTAATTTCAAAAAAGTTTTACTCTGTCCCAATTTTACGCTGTGTAAAATATATTCAAATACAATAATTTCCTTAATGTACCAAAATTTTCAACTTGTATTTAATATCATACAATTATTATATTCTCATACACTCTTGTGAATTTTATCAGCTTTTAATTGTAATAGTTTAAAGCAGTATATTCTAAATTAGTTATAAACTTATTTTTTTTTATGAAATTTATTTACTAAATTTTCATCATAACTTTGATTGTCTTTTAATTCAAATTTTATTTCTTTTGATATAAAAGGTCCCTAATTAATATATATAAAGTTTATATTTTTTAAGGACTTAATTTTAATATATTACTTAATTTGAATAAATTTTTTTCTAATTATATACACTAATTAAATATTTATTTCATTTTTAAATGATGGAATAGCTGATGTGTTTAACATTAATTTATCTAGTATGATTGACATGAAAATTTTAGTAAATCTATTCAGTGATGCATTATATTTTTAATTATTAAAATACTTTGAGTTTAAATTTTGAATAATAACTCCTTAAGATATTTTGAACACCAAGACTATACTTTTTTAGAAACTAGCTTGTTTATGTTAATATCTTTATTTTCGAATTAGAAAGTAAATTAAGTTATTACGAATAATCGATATGTAGTATTTTTCATAGAGTGATTTCACGACCGATTACAAAAAAATAAACTACAACAAAGATAAATTGAGATAAAACTAATGAAAAAAAGAAAATTTGGTATTTTTTTTAGATTTTCATTCTGAAATAAATTTTTTTGAAATTTCAAATATAAAGAATACCTGGTTTTATTGGATAAATATAAATAAAACTAATTTTACATAGAAATGAATGGGGAAAAAAACTAATGAAACACTACAGAATAAAATGAAATAGAACAATAATAATACTAATAGCTAGTGGAAACATATTTAAATTTTACCTCACCGAATTTTTATAAAAAAGCTAACAGTGCCCGAAACTTTAGACACGCTCTCGGAGAAAAATATCATAAAATAAAAATAGAAATTCTATAATATTTATTTTTTTTAATTTTAAATTTAATTTTATATTTACCATATAAATAAGCTCCAAAATATAGAAAAAAGTAAGAATTAGTTGAATCTTAAATCTCGTAAATCTACATTCTTAAAAAATTTGATTATTGACACTAATCTAAAACTTTAAATTTTAAACCTTGATTCTTAGATTTTATTTTTTATTGCTTTATTATTTACGAACAATCAAATCCTTAAACAAATCACATCAAAATCCATAATTGAAAAATAAAGGAAGTGGTAAAAAGATTTCAATCAGTTTATTTGAATTTCACAGCTATTTTGTAGTAATAATAATGGTTCTGATAACGCCAAAAAGAGTGGCTTGCTGTGTTGAGTAGTTCTTCCTAAGAAATAAAACTAAATGATGTTTAGTTTCTGAATAATATTGTATATGATCAATCTTTATTAATAATAAATTTTAACGAGAAGAGGGACCAAGATTCCTCGAACCTTGGACTCGAATATTTATATACTAAAATATCTCACAAAGAGGAGACATAAACATTAATTGAGTATAAACAATAGACTAATTATGCTTATCAAGCACACTTTATTGGTTATATATAACAAAAGTGCAATGTGACTACATTTAAACTTCACAGTGGTATCTTATAGTCTTGCACATATTACTTATAGAATTCATGTAATGTATTTTCGATTAGATATAACACAATTAACTTTTGATTAAATCGATAAATTCTAAACTCAAATGCCCAATATATTTAAATAAAAATTGATTATCGTTTTTATCCTGTGTTAAATATTCACTACTGTTAGATTTGCACAGGAAAAATAATTTTCAATAAAATAAAAATTATAAAGGATTAAATCCCTTGTATTTTTTTAATAATTATTTTTATTTCTATTTAGTTTATCTAGTCTTTTAAACATACATAGTTTTTTTCAATTAGGTCTAAATAAAAAATGTATATTTTAAATATTTTATATTTTACTGTCGAGATTTTAATAAAAAAAATGGAACACTTTTATCATAGAATTTATCTAATAAAGATATTATGATTATTAGAAAATAATATTCTGATAATTCGCCGAATTTTTGAGACTCTGATATGGAAATTCTTTTGGAGGAAATTAACTTTTATTTCAACTTTTTTATAGTTTAGTTGATAGATTTTAATATTTTCAATCTTCCAGTTATCATCACTCGACTTTTATAAAAATGATAATTTAGAAAATTACTACTGGTAAAAAAATTTTTTAGTTAAGAGAATAATAGCTATAATGTAAGTGTATTTGAATGTGGAATTTTCTACTATTGTCTCTAAATGAATGCAAAATACACCAAAAATGCTTTCTACGGTAAACACTAAATTTTATTAAGCGTGTCATTTTTTATCACGATTTTTTTTAATAGTTATAATAAGCTCGTTAATAAATAATAATGTGCATAAAAAAATGTAGATATTTATACAGCATCATAAACTTTTAAAAATTCTAAGAGAAAGATATTATATTCTAGATAAAAAAAATGTACGAAAGGTTTATATATAAACCAAAAATCCCCTTAAAATATCCAATTTGAAGTTTTTTACTATTTTAATTTGGATTAATGCTTTATAGATTAGTTAAGCAAATAATTTATGTATATTTTACTATCTCAAATTGTATCATATTTATTGGAAAATAACACATATAAATATAATTATGTTATTAAAAAATAAATAAAAACTTACTAAAAGCTAAAGATTCGATTCTTTCATCTATGAATTCGTAACTTACTTCGAGCAATTGTTGATAATAATACTTGACTTAACTGTATTTGCAATTTTGGAACTAAATTCTAATTTTATAAATAAGTCTTGTTATTTTAAATTAATTTGTTAAGACGAGTATAAATAATATGAATTTAGTATAAAGATAGATAAAATGGAAATTATAATCCATGTTAATTTACTGATTTATCAATAACTATTCAGATATTTTAATTATATAAAAAATGGTTAAATTTTATTTTTATTACTAAAATTTATGGTGTATGATATTAATTATTTAGAATTTAATAAAATTATAAAGTTGAAAAATTTCTGTATTTTTTTATTTTCAAAAAACTGCTAAATAAAGTTAAAATTTTGATTTTAGAATACTTTTTAACTATTAATTAATTATTTGATGTTAGTTAACAAGCAGTTTTTGTACAAGTTAATTTTTATCAATAATCAGATAATTTATTTTGCTAATTAAATTAATGAGTTTATCATGAGTGAAATTTATTTTCATTAAGGATATGATCTACATAAAATAAACAAAACAATGAATACGAGTTAAAAACTTCGAAACTAGAAAGACTTTGGATCAATAAGACCCAAATAGCGATTTTTCTACGTCAAGAGTTATCTGTATAAAATGATAAGATTATCAGTATTCAATTATCAAATCTGGCTTCAAACGAATTTAATATTATTAAAATTAAGAAATATCTTTAAATTTTTCAAACTAAAATTATTTCATTTTTTTGAGAAAATTTTTCAATTTCTTTAGAAAATAAATTTGAGTTCAACTTGTTCAAATTTTTTTGCTTATAAATTTATATAATTAAATAAATTATAATCCTTTATTTTTATATATTTAAATATTTTAATGTTGAATTATAGAATTAAATATAATAATGTTATTTTTACTTGTTAAATTTTCGACAGAAACATATTTCGCAAGGTCTTATCATTATATAATTTGAAAAATTCTAACTATTTAATGATAAAGTTCTTGATATAATTAAAATACCTCGTCTATAATAAAATATAGGTTCAAGAAAAAATATAGATTATTTTAATTTATTTTTTGTTTAATTAATAATTGCATAATTTAATTTAATTTTATTTAAATATAGGTTCAAATCGTTTATGAGCACTTTTTAGCTAATTAATTTTATGTTATTCACGGCACTAAGCACTTACTATTTTTAATAAAAATTTAATCGATTTTTCATATTTTGTTCTTACTCAATTTTTTTTCTTTTTATAAAGGTAGTCTAAATTTTCTTTGTGTAAAGATTTTTTTTACGAGTTAGTTGTAAAGTAGGAAAATAAATTCTCAAACCTTTACAGTAAAGTATTATTATTACACATATTACGTTATAATCACACTATATATTTTATTATAAAAATATAAACCAAACTACTATTTTCACTATTAAATAAAAAATTTAATATTACTTTTACTTGAAAATTATATATGTGTTAACTTGATAATAATAATCTTTCATTAATTTTCGGTATAAAAGTAAACAAGCTTTGAAAAATTTTAAAATATTTTTTTTTATAATAAAATTGAAAGCAAAATAAAATTGTTAATAAATTAGTTGCAAAGCATAAGGTTAGGCACAAAGGAAGGGGTAAAGACAGGGCTAAGGTTTGACTTGAAACTGAAACTGAAACTGAAACTAAGACTAAGACTAAGACTAATATAGTGTTATTTATTTAGTATTATGGGGATAATATATATTTATTGGGATAAATATTATAAAATAAATAACTCACTTAGTTTTTTCTGAAATACGGAAAAAGGTTATCCTTTTGTATTTTTGGCGAAAAATCTAAATGATAATATTAAATAAAAGTAATAATAAAAGAATAAAATAATTTTTAAATGATAGCTTGCGGAATATTATGAAATGTTCTATAAGGCTCTAAAAGCTACTGGAAATAATCTA
Organism: Smittium culicis; assembly: GCA_001970855.1. Lineage (NCBI taxonomy): Eukaryota > Fungi > Kickxellomycota > Harpellomycetes > Harpellales > Legeriomycetaceae > Smittium > Smittium culicis. Next base: position 7,030 of record LSSN01002983.1, on the reverse strand, counting down.
TGATAACATCCCATTGTATTCCAAAAATTTCCATAAGTTTCTATTATGTTCTATGATGTTCTATGATGTTCTAGAGTGTTTCTATGCTTAGCAAATAAAAATATAATTTTTGCATTAGCAGCTTGATATAATAACCACAGCTACATAATTTGCAATATAACGCTTTGAGAAACAATTTTATTAATAATATATTTATACGGTTTGAGTTTGATATTCAAATCTTGCTATTATCGTTGATTTTATTTATACGTCACTATTGTTAAAGAAGTTGAATTTATTAATTTTAAATAAATTGTGTCTTTTTACAGATTTTTGAAATATAAAATGGCCTACATGTAATAATAAAAAATTTTTTTGTATTAATTATTTTTGGAGATTAAAATATAAAAATTTATATAATAATACTAAAACGAATAATAAATATATTAAAATAAAATTATAAAGATATATTATATTGAACTCAATCAATCGTTTAAAAGTATTTAAGCTAATTTTATCACACATTTCATATTTAGACTAAAATATATAATTTTGTTAAATAGCGTTTTGTGAATTTTTTTTTGTTCGACTATCAAGTTATATTAAATATATTTGTATTATCAAAATATTTTCTAGAAATATGTACTTGAATATTTTATGGCTATCTAAGTATAAGTATATCACATATTCTAATTATTAAATTTTTATTTCGTTTTTTAAAGCAGCCGTTATAAAAAAATTTCTGGAATATTTTTAATACCATGTACAATAGTAATTTTAATAAAAGTATAATAAACAATACTCAAAAGAATAACTATAGATATTATTAAAAATTTAAAAATTCCAATGGAGTATTCACAACTCAAAAATTTCTTTTTTATTTTTTATTTCTAGCTTTTTGATTTTCTTATGAAAGTTTTGGGATATATTCAACAATTATTTTCGTTTAAATATTCAAATTAAATATTCAAATTTTTTAAAGTTATTATATTTAATTTCAATATAATTTAATCAAATTTTAGATTCTTAGATTTTATAACAATTATCATCAAAGCTACTTTTTAAAATGATTTTAATAATTAATATACAATATTATATTCTTTATTTTTTATAAATTTTAATTTTTTTATTGTTTAATACATCATTCTTAATCTTAATCAACAATTTCATTTTACTTTTTAAAACTAAATATTTAAAAACGTTATTATTTCCGACAAGTATTATTAATATATTTTTTTTATATCCATTTTTTTATCATTTAGTAGTATAAATCTTTTTAGCTATAGAAATAATATTTTTCATTCTATCAATGTCGTAGATAAATTTCAGGACAAAGAAAGATTAAGTATATCTTTAAACTACAAAGAAATAACTAAGTGAATCTGATTTCAAAGAAATCAGATTTAACACTAAAAAAATATGATGGTTCACTTGGGCAGTTTTTTTTTACAAAAGATATATTTTTTTTGTATTATTTAATGTTGAGGTGCTTCATTATATTAACATTTTTTAAATCTATATTTTATTTTAATCATCATATTTTAATATTATTAAATAATCTGTAGGAAGAAAAAACATTATAAATATAGAAGAATAATACCATAATAATAAAATCATCAAAAAAAAAAAACAAATATCATAATATTCTTATAATAGCATATCAGTTTTTTTATTAATAATCGAAACAAAAATAAATATCCTTAGTGAATGAACTATAATATATATCAAAATCTAGGTGGAGAAAAGGGAATTCTCCTACATATGATCAGTCTACCTTTCCACACGCCATCACTTGGTTAAGGATTATCAATTATACACTATTTAAACCTGGGTTTATCTTGCTGTTTTCGAATAAGAAATTCGTTTCCATTATATAGCTGAATATGATTCTTTTTTATTAAAACCTTATTTTTGTTTATTTTTTATGATATCTATCACTTTCTGAATTCTATTGTTGATTATTTTAGTATACAGATTATATTTGAATTTTCCAAGTCATAGACCTATAGCCTATTAAAATTTTTGAGGTCGCTCTTTTAAGGTATTAGAACGATTGCCCAACGTTAACTATTTTTTTTTATTGTGACATTTAATTAAAATAATTACAGATATTATTTAAGTGATTGGCTATTATTTATTTTAACTTTTTATAGAATTCGATACTAAGCCCTTCTATATTTGGTGATTTATTATTAGGTCAGTCGTTTATAGCTCCTATAATTTCATTAATATATACTTCTTTATATATATCCGTTCGTTCAATTGGCGTTAATTTAATTTTTATTTCTCGTGTTAGAAGTCAATGGCTATTATTCCAAGAAATTTCAATACCAAATAGTTTGGAATAGAATTTATAAAAAAAATTTTATATTTTCTAGCCTATTACTTTTTTGGATGGCCAGTTTCATCTATCGGCTCAATTATTTTCTTTTTTATTTTTATTTTTTGTTTTCAATAGGAAAAATTTTTATTTATTCGATCTTTCGTTTTTTTCTGCCCAACTTGAGCATGACCTTGTTATTAGTCTGTCAATATGTTATTTTTTAATTATATTTCATTTTTAACTATTTCTTTATTATATATTTTCCAAAGTTTAAAGATTTTAGCGGTATTTTTGTATATTTTATTGACTTTATCTAAAGAGCACAAGATTTTGTATTGAGGTCTAATATGAATAGTGTGGTTAATTTCGCTTTTTTTTCCTTCTATATCACTCCAACAAGATAGAGAATTACATGAGCTATGTATGATTCTCATTATAAAATTTAAAATTTATTTATTTCGAGAAATTTCGTGATTAGATTCTATTTATCAGCTTTATTACTTTTTTTTACTTAATAATTGTAATAGGTAAAGTTTATATATTTTTGATCTGGGATTCTTTAGATTCAATATCTTAACTGAATCATTTAATGATTATATAATTTGGAACGAAATTTTGTTCTATTCTAGATTGTATATACCAGAGTATCCATACCATTTAAAGAGATTTTCTTCTTTTTAATGATTAGCTAATTATATTTACAAGGTATATTGGGTATGTTAGTTTTTCCATATTTTTACATTATTTTTTTTATTTAATTTTTTGAGGGAGCCTATCACGCCCTTCATCTTATAACATATTTATGACTCCCATCGTAATTACATCCTCATCTTTTTCAAATTGATATCAATTTTCGCTAATAACTCCAATAAAATTTAATCTCTTTTGCAATATCTGAAAGATATTATTTTACTAACTCAATATTTTTGCTATCGGTAAATTGAATATTATTATAACTCTCACTAACTTCTAAGAAAGCATATTTGTTTATAATATTTTAATTATGACTATTAATTATTTTTGTTGTTAAATTCGGCCAAGAGACATTTAATTCCAATAATTGAGCTAAAACTGTATACCAGAGTCCTTAATTTCTATTTCTTGTAGAAATAATGTTTCTGAATTGATTATTCATTTAATTGATCTAAAACTCTATCTTTCTCTTTATTTTCATATATTACTAATACATTGAATTTTTTTCAAGTTAATTGAATTAATTAATTCCATAATACTTTAATTATGATTGTATAAAAAAATACTTAGAGAAGCTTCGGAAACCCCGAATTTTATGCTTTTTATAAAATGTTAATTTATATCTTCGTTGGCATTTTCTCTTAATTCACTTTTTTCCTTTATTACTGTATTTATTAATCTACTTATACTATCTTCATATTTATTTTTTTCGTTCAATGTTCCAGAAACTGTCTAGTTGTTTATTTTTTTCTTTATAATTGATATTTCACCTGGTTAGTATCATATTCGAAATCTTTCGAAATTTTTTTTGCAGCTTGGATTGTTTTTATATATTTATTCTGAATATGCAATTTTTTTTTTATTTTATACCTATTATCTCCATTTTTGAATTTTTAAATTTATCATTTTTAATTAGATTTTTTCCTATTTTAATTGTGAATTTGGATTTGAGAAACAATTTTTGAACGATTTTCGTGTCCGTATGTCTCTTATACGGGGAATCTTTACAATTAATAAATTATGTATTATTTTTATAACGATTTATTCATTTTCTATTATAATTTTCGATAGATTTTAATCACTTCCTGTTTTTTTTAGATCTTCAATTAGGTTCTATTCTTTTTTTCATTTTTTAGTCGATGGTATTGCTTGCGAAACTTTAGATTCTGCAATTTTTTTAATGTAGAACTTTCTATATCGTTATCATGTTGAATAAAAATCTTTCTATTAATATAGGATTAATGTTTCTAATTCGCTTAATTTTTTATCTTATTTATATTTTAGATTATCGCATAAATATTTCCAATGATCGGACTTTTTGAAATAAGATCATATTTGAGCTTCCCCTTTCAATGGAATTAGTATTTTAATGCTCATAATTTCAAAAATTCTAGGAATTTCATCGGAATTTTTTATTTTAAATAGTATTTAAATGCTCTTTTGTGGGTATGTATTAATAGATGAATGTTTAAGTGATTTATTTTGATTAACCTCACTTATATTTTGTAACTTATCACAAATAGTTCTAGCTACAACCAAATTACCTAGACCATTATATGAAGGGATGTTTAAATATATATTCTCACCTAAGTATTAGATGGCTTCAATAAGATTCTTTTTTTTTCTATATTATTAAGTTTATATTTTATTGCTTTTTCAACGCTCACTTGGGTTTTAAACTTCAAGAATAGAATTTTTCTTTTATTTTCAATCTCAAAAAAGTTTTCTATTTCGAATTGTTGCGTTAATATAACTTTGTTGGATACTTTTATGTCAGTGTCTATTTTTTTGTAGATATAACCAAATTAAAATGGTGTGCCTCCTAGAAAAGTATTTTTTTTTGGTTTTTGAATCAATATCTTTGATTTCTAAAATAAGTGAAGTATTTTTATGCTTATTTACATTACTATCATTTAGTTCTGGAGGTTTTACTCTTGAATTAATCACTGTAGCTCAACTCGGGGATTTATCGTTTTGAGAAATATTTGGTTTAGTTTCGAACAGTATGCTTTGGTAGGAACTTTTAGGTTTTAGATTTTAAATAATGCGATTGGTCTTTTTTAAAAATTTTCACCGAAAAGAGAGAGATTTTTTTAGGTTTTTTATTGAAATAATTCAAATATTAAATCTTGTGAAATTATATTTACAAATTTATGCCCACAGAGATTTTCGTTGGAAATAACAAACAATTAGCCGGTAATTCAGTATCAAACAAATCAAGATATTGCAAAACGCGATTAGAGCCAAATAATTAAGTGAAGGAATTGATGCAATTATTTATTTGTAGTTAATAATATTTGCAATTACTAAAAGCAAAAAAACTACAACAAGTATTTCTCTTTGGATTAATTGAAAAAATGCTCATAGTTTATTTTTTATGCCCACATTTAAAGTTTTATACCCATTAAAACTCATTCAACCAATACTATTTAAATTAATTATTTCCAACAATTTTTAAGCGAATAAAAATCATATTCTCTCTTTCAATTTTTTTTACAAATTAAAAAAATTTACTTAGTTTGTTTTGTTATTCTATTCATACCCAATAGTGTACTTTAAATTTTTTTCTCGCTTATTTAAATCATTACTATTCGAGGAACAAAATATTTTACTTCTACCTTCTAAGAATTTTTTTTTCCCTGACTAAATAATTATATTTTACTATTGAATATTAATTATTAAGTAAAATTTCCATGATTAATTTTTTTTTTCTATATTGGAATGATTTTCCCGTTGAGATTATTTTATCTTATTTAATTCCTTTTTCCAGCTCTTATTTACTAATACTAATAACAAAATAACTTATATGTTATTATCTGGAACTTTTATAGATGATTATATACTCTTTTTCAAAAGAACATAACCTAATTTCGACCGCAACTGCTATTTTATCGATCCGGATTGACATTGAACTCGATGCTAACTAAACGATTTATCGATTCAGCATTTAAAATACACTCTGTTGGAAAATATATCTAATTGAATTTAGACTCCAAAATTAAACAATTCATCATCAATTAGTTCTAATCGATCAAACGGGCTGCCTTAGTAGCACGAATTGCATTCAGAATGCTGATTTATATCCTCCCCCAGAATTAAATTTGCCATTCAACTTACTGTAATATAAAGCTCTTAATACTAACCATTCTAAAATTACGAAAAAAAAATTTTTTACATTTTAGGAGCATAAATAAAGTTAATAGACAATAATTCAGACTTTAGAGCCTCTTATTATAAATTCATTATAATTCACTATTCGATATTAACACTTTTTAATATAATTAATCGAACAAGATATTTTAATTTACCCAATAAAATCCAAAAAAATATAAATTTAAATATAAAGCAAAATAAAAAACAAACATAAAGATATCTCGACAAATAATCTAAATATATAAACTGAGATTTATAAAATATAATATATTGGCTATTTTGAGTATTTCCTTCTATTATGAGCTTCATCTTTACAAGTCTTTATTTTTGCTTTTTTCTAGATATTTTTTCGAATTTTCGTGACATGAAAACTAGGTATTAACAATTATGATTAAATTTGAAATAAAATAAGAATATAAAATAAAATAAAGAATATACTATTGCTATGGGATTAATTAAATATAATATGTGACTTTAAATACTTTTTTTTGATAAAAAAAATCATTTAAATCATTTAGAAAATTCCATTAGAAATTTTCTAGAACTAAAGAAACCTTTTAAACGTAATAATTAGTCATTAAGAAATGAGTTAGTAGTCATATCCTCAATGACTAATACACTAGGAAATTGCGTAATTTCCTTATGCCATGATTTGGTCATGGCATGGATATAGGTATTATTCTTTTATCCAAATTTCTGAAGCCAATTTTTTTAATTTTATTTAGTGGAAAAATATTTTTTGAAACTAGATTCATTAACCCTCCAAGTCCTGATTTTTTTATTTTTCAAATGCATAAAATATGCATTTGGTATTAGTCATCTAATACATACAATATGCATTTGACTCCTTGTTAATTAATGTTAATTTGTAATCTTTATATA
>LSSN01002981.1:0-24755 GCA_001970855.1 Smittium culicis | reverse complement strand
GCGTATTGGTACATAATGCTTGAAGCCTCATAAAAGTTGTTCCAGTTCATATAAAAAGAAAAGAGAATATAATAATAATTCATTTGAGAAATTTTTCCTAAATCTCCTTCGCTTTGGTTAGGTGTAGTAAATAGGTTTGTTGTGTTCAATTTACTGTTTCTTGCTTTAAATTGCAAACATTTTTCAACTTCTCCTAAAAGTCCCGGGAATGGGAATTTAATTAGTAGTCTGCAATATTCGATTTTGCTTTCGTCCAAGCAAAAGTTTACAAATAAACGAAGGCACTCCAGTTGCATATCTAGGTCTGGGTTATTGATAATACTTGAGTATGCTTTTTCTATTTGTTTGCTTTCTATAGCAGAGTGGAATATTTTAACGTAAATAGGGCCCAAATTATTTTCAAAAATTCCAGAGCCGTTAAATGAAGAATTTCTAACAGCTAAAGTATAAAACTCTGAGGACAGCTCGTGGGCTTTTGATTTTTCAAAGATTTTAGCTACCTGAAGATAATATCCAACAATATCAGTTCTTTCAAAACCTATTGACTCTAACCATGCTTCGGCTTTAGAGGAAAGATGTGAGAGTTTTAGATCAATATGAGCTGGTTTGGTTGGTAGAAGCTCCTTACTTCCAACACTAAATATGGCAGATGCAGCTGAAGCAAAGCAGTCTGCTGCAGTTTGGAAGCGCCCAAGCTCAGCGTTTACAACTCCGCACAAGAAAGATACTTGAAAAACAGTAGGGAGGTATTTCATCAAATTGAGAATTTGCTCGTGGTCAATGTATTCAACAATGCACATTGAAACAAAATTTGAGATTGAATCATCAAAAGATATCAGTCTATTTTGATAAATAGGAGCGTCTATATGATCAATTGCGGGATCCATATGATAGTTTTCTCCAGAGCTAAATATCAAGTTATTGAATAAATTAGTTACATGGTTTAAGGAGTTGTTAATTGCAGATTCAGAAAAGGTAGTTGGCATGCGGATCCATTTAGAATTAGATAATATTGGCAGATAGTCTGAAATTTTCAACAAAAGAAGCGGGTAAGGAGCAGGTGCATTTTTCCGCTTATCTTCAAGTTTATTGATATATACAGAATCTACTTCCTTACTATCATAACTATGATTTACAATTGTATTGTATTTTGACTTGAGATTTCTTGACATTTCAGCGAAATAGGATTTACTTGATGATGAGTTAATAAAGGTGACACAGTTGGTGTAGTTAACTAAAAATGTATATAGCCTAAATGCCTCCACAAGATTCGAGAGCAACAAACTTTTGCTTTCATGGTCAATAAGTTTATAAATTTGTCTAGAGCTAACGATAATTCCTTTTTCTATTTCAATTCCAGGATTAGGCGATTTAATCTTATTTCCTAACGCTGGTCTATCGCATGAAAAATCATCAACTATGAAGGATAAAGCGCTAAAGAATATAAGAAGCTCGCAAACCAAAGAATATCTATTTTTAAATAATAATGCTATTTTTGAGGAGACGATTGCGGTTGATACTTTGAAATATTTTTGGGTATAATTTCCATCTGAGATATTCTCATTATTTCGAGAATTAGAGCCATATAAACTATCGGTGAGATTAGATGGGGTATCTGTGTCCATAACAAGTCCAATCAAACTCTTTACAGTCTCAGAAAAATCTTCAATCTGTAAAATCAATTTGAGGGATTCAGATAAAATGGCAGCAAACTCTTCAGGGTTTGAAGAATATAAGTCATTAAATAAAGCTGCAAGCTCACTTTCTATATCTAAGTATACACCGCCAATAAACCTTAACTCAAAGTCATGTATTAGCTGTGCTCGAGATAATAAACTTAATTTAGAACCTACGTTATTGATTGCTTGACTTAAAATGAGAATGTTTGGTTTTTGAGATGATTTTACGATTTTATATCTACTGGAATCCAAAAGATTTTGAGGAGTTCGAGATATCGTTGAAGAAGCAAAATGGCTTGTGGAGGATAGGGAAATCAAACTTTTGTTAGAAGTCAGTCTTTCGCTATATGAGAAGCTTCTAGGGAATTTTGAATTTTCGATAACCCACTCCAAGTCACCGCTATATTGTAAAATGTCAATACTAAGACTTCTACAGATCCCGACTATAGATGTAAATTTATTAATAAATAGAGAGTTTCCTGCATTATGGCTTTGTTGTATTTGTGAGCAAATTGATAAAAACCACATCCATTCAGTATAAAGCTGGTTAGAATAATCGTATACTTGGGTCAAAGAAGGTTCATCATGAGACTGATTTTCGTCAATATATGGGATATTAAAGCCAATAATATTTATTAATTGATTACGCAAGGAGAGGCTAAGAATATTTTTATCAAAAGTTGATGAGGTGCCGATGGATTTGTTGATATATATATGCAACGCATATTGAACCACACTTGATGAAAAGCGTAAAGGATTAAGAACGTATGAAAGAAAAGAGCCTAGTAGCTTTTTAGAGACTTTTTCTTTTAAGTCTTTACCTAGTTCAAGTTCTACTGATTGATCTATACCAAAGTAAGAAGATGAATTAGGATCATTTTTTTTGCTAAGCAGCCATTCTTGTAAAATTTCTAATTCGCCGCTCGTCGGTAGAGGTTGCAAATATTCAGGGAGTGGGTAATCGGAAATCCATTTTTCACCAATTGAACTTTTTAGGCCCCAAATTACTCTTGGTTCAGGTTCAGATTCAGAATCTTTATATATGTGTTTATTCATGTCGTTAGATTGCAAGTAACCATACATTACTTTTTCAGATCCAGAAGTTTGCCATAATGAAAACAATTTCCAGCTAAGGAAACTATTAGAGTTGCTGGAAGAATTTTGCAAAATTTTAAAGTCAATAAGCCTAGAATCTCGAGGGATTATAGGGAAAAATTCTGAAGATTTTTTTAATGAAGAAATTGTGAGGGACGATTCGTCAAAATTCTCATTATCAATTACCAATTCAACAATTGCAAAATATCCACCGTCAGAATCATTTACATAAACTATAATATTAATAATATCCTTTGACGAAATTATAGAATTGGAGCTATCTAGCTGATATGGAATAAGTCTGATAAAAGATTTGTTGTCAGGAGAAGGTAATAAAGATGGATTTTGGTCAGTGGTAGGAAGCTTAATTTCTATTTTAGTTTTACCTAAACGAGGCTTCCATACCCACAATGCTCTGTTAAGCTCTAGTCCAATTACTAAATTATCAGATTGAGAATAATTGACGCCTGAAGAGATATTTACATTTTTAATTGCTTCAATAGTATTGGAGATAGAGGAATCAAATTTTTTATACAGCTGCGATACAAAAGAAGATTGAGGCTCATCTATTAAATAAAAAATGCTTTCAGTTATTCGATTTTGAGAGCCAAAGCCAGATACTAAAACAACCAGACCATCTAACCAATAAACCATTAGAGAGGTTGAGTCAAAGCTTTCGATTTGTTTGAGAAAAGGGTTTTTGGTGTGAGTATCACTGGGAACGGAGTTTGCACTAGTTGTCTTTGCAGGATTTGAGAAAATTCTTTTTTCATTCTGATTCTCGATTGGAGATTTATTTTTAATTTTATAGGCTTCAGATCTAATAACAAGAGTTTTGGCAAGGTTAGTTGAACATATGTTATTTAAAGAGATTCGATAAATAATTCCTGATTCGGACAAGGCGAAAATCACCAATGTTTCAGACAGAGGGATAGAATTACATTCACCAGTATCATCTTTGTCTATAACGTTATGGAACTGAACTTTCCCTTCTAGTTTATGAGGGAAAACGAGACTTATGATAGAGGATGCTTCACTAGTCGAGCTAAGATCTTGTTGCTGACTTTGATTAGGCGACAAATCCTGTGTCTGTATAAAATTAATCAATCTTAGCTCTAAGATAGTTCCACAACGTAATATTCTCCAATGAATACACCTACTGTGAATTATATTAGCAGTTTCAGGGTATTGCCATACATCTGAGATTATTGATGATTGTACATGCATATTAAGGTAACTATAATTATCGTCTAATTCTCCAAAAAGCTTCGGGCTAAAATTTCGTTCGCTATATATTTCTGATAACTTGTTAATCTTTTGACCGCTGTGCATATTTTCGGTAGTTTCATGATTGTAATTAATATGGTACATAACATGATTTTGATGGCTAGAAAAAGAATTACTATTTTCAGAAAGCGAGCGGTTGTTTTTCTGGGGTAAAATAACAGGAGAATTGTAGTTATAAATGTTGTCGAGAATGATTGGCACATGATGGTATACATCAACCTTTTCATCTAGTTCCGCATTCATCATTGATAAACACTTTATTTTAGCTTATCTAGTCTTCGAATGTACAAATCAAAGCAATTTCAAAAGGTAACTATCATGTTGTTTATTCAGCCTTACGCTTAGTTACAAAAATAATCAATTCCATAACATTCGCATTTATGATTTGGCCAGTAATTGGCTGAATTATGTTAAACCATAGAATTAAATTTTTATAAATCCAATAATACCCAAATATCTAAAAGCGAATTCAATTGGACACTGTGGATCAAAAATTGATTTGATTTCAAGCGCGTAAATAATACAGTAAAACCTCTGAGAAAGCAACAGCTATTTTTGCCCCACTTTGGTCCAAATGTCCTCTCAGATAGCAATTTGCCATCTGAGAGGTTTTTTAATGATAAAAATAGCTAGCAAGGAACTAGCTACAAATTAAATAAAAAAAACAACCTAAAATCAAGAATTCTAAATATAATAATTTGATTTGTTTATTTTTTTATTAAAAAAAAATTCTAACATAATTCGTCTACATATTTTAGTTGATATCTTAGAAATTATATTTTGGTTCATTTTACAGTCATTTTACTACAGAACTGCGAATTGCCTTCTCAGAGTGCAATTGATAATATGCCAGATTATTTGCATTATAAATAGCCAATTGACAAATAAAATTTGTTAAAACATGCAAATTTAATTTAATTAGCCTATAATATCGCTTTAATAAGAGTGGGGTATACTTCAAACAATATAGCAATGTTTTTTCAATTTAAAATTCATAAAGTTGCTATCTTGGAGGTTTGCCATCTTAGAGGTTTTACTGTACATACAATTATACTCAGCTATACTCAACTATATTAGCCAGTTATCTCTTATTTAAAGAATTATAATAAAGAACGCTTGGTCTTATAACAAATATAAACTCTGTTACAATCGATGGTACTCAAAGCAATTAGTATCATTATGACTTAAAATAACAAATTTAAAGGTGTTATATATACCTAAATCCAGGCACAATTCTTTATGTACTATTAAAACAAACATTATGAGCCCAAGTAGAAATGAAGATTAGATAAGAAAATAATTTTAAATTAAACAGGATTAAAACAGGAAATATACCGTTTAACGTTATTTACGGCCAGAAGCTGATAGACTAGTCAAATATCCTAGAATATGAGACTAGAATTTATTCCATGATATCGTTGAATTTTGTTTTTCAAGAATATAATCTTGATCAACAGACCTATTTATTTTATATAAAGTCAGAATTTTTTCGAAATGCCTGTAGCGCTGGTAATTAAGAATAAAATTAAAACAGATGGTTTACAGTAAAGTTTATTTGAAGTAAGAGATCTTTTTTCTTTTATAAAATTCACAGGATAAAGTATTCTATCACTCAGCTATTTGAAAATGGGTTTATCTCTATGATTCTTATAATTATATCTTATATTGGCTGAGTTATTAAATAAGGCTAAACTTTGAGTTTTAATTATCTCTCGCTAAGAATCGACCAACAAATTCTTATTATTATACTTCAGAGAGAATATTTATTAAGCGATCCATCTTTTTGAAAAAAACTAAACCTAAAATTACATACCAATAAAAATAAGAGAAATATAATGAATTATGAAAAATTTTAATTTTACAAGTTGCGAAATACACGACCGTGTTACCTTCATCATTTCTTTCGCAAAGGCTCACTAACCGAATAAAAATTTTAATATAAATTTTTATTATAAAGGTTATAAAAATTTTTTTATCGCAAAAAATAGTAATTATGAACCAAGAAACCAGTTATCGGAAATTAATAACCACATCCAAACCAAGTTCTTGAAGTTTATAAATAAAGAACTCCTCGTGAAAACGGTACAAATCGGAGCATGAAGGCCTCTACATCACTATAAGGGTACCAGCGACTGACCAGAATATCTACTCAGGTTTCAGAAAAACACATCAATATATTGAAGAGAAACTCAAGATTGAAATAAAATCATGCCCTAAAAAAAGTTCTAAGAAATATATTTAATCGTATCTGAATTTTTTGAATTCCAGTGTGGTGACAAAAAACGATTCCGTACTCAATAGAACTTAATTTTATAAGCTCAATCATAAAGGCCAATAGATCAAAAATTCACCAATTGTTGTATAGAACCTTGTTATAATCACTGCGGATGATAATTAAATCTTGTTTTTCAAAACTATAAGAGTTGTGGTATTCGGAATTTCCGTAACTGAAACATGGGTCGGTGTCATTGGTAGTAGTATTTTAACTACCCCATTGTTTTAATATCCCACCCCGCATCAATTATGTAAAACACGTTGTTTCGATTTAAATATTAATGTCTTAGGTGTAATGGAAATTATTCAAATCGCCATGCTGAATAAATTTGGAACCTAATCGTTAGTAAAAGAAAACTAAATTATAGTACAGCCATAAAAGATATAAAAGTAATAAGAGAAAAATAATTACTATAAAAAGTGCGCTCTTGGACTGTTAGAAAAGAGGGAGGAAAAAAATATAAAATTCTTCCAACATAAGAAACTTTTTTCAAGACAAAAAAACTAACAAATACGCAGAAAAACGATTATTCTAATCGCTTTATTGCACTAAATAAAAAAAAATTTACCATCCTTATTCTCAAATAAGGACTGGCAAACAAAAATACCAAAAAACATAAAAAATAAAGAAATCCCCAAAAAAACAAACAATTTATTTACTATATTTATAATTTCCCTCTATTAAATTTCACAATTTTATTAACTTAACAATAAAAATACTAAAGAAAGAAAAAAAAAACAACCAAATTAAGCAGCAAATATTTTTGTCAGCATATAAAACCTCTAAAAGGTGTTTGAAGTGCCTATCAAACCAAACAAACCTATAAAATACAATTCCAATCAACTGGTACATAAAGAGTAGTTGGAAAACCTTATTTTTAATAAGAAAAAAGAGAAAAAGCATTAAGTGTGGCTCTTTCATAAGAGTCAGCAGGATGAAGTCCATAAAAATCTGTACAACAGAAAAGCTGCTACAGCGAAGGTTGTTTAATCATAAAAAACCATCAATGGTTGAATAATACCACGACTATTAGTGAAATTATTTTGAAAACGATTGCGCTAGAATACCTCAAAATATATTCAGAACATTCCATTATCATATAAATTTGGAGCTATATTTAAGAGTATCAAGATTCAAGCTGAAAAAAACCGGTGATGTTGTAAATAATGTCTAGGAGGTTCATAAATCAACTAATTGATCCCAAAATAGCACTAGATAAGCCCTTTATCAGAAAAAAAAGACCATAAATCATCCTTTCTCACACCCAAGCGAGAAATAGAGAAAATTCAATAATTGGATACAGTCTTTTTCGGTCAGCTTTTAAAGATGAAATAGAATAATCAAGTAAACCGTCAGGTCCTCGATTTCTCGAAGCCAAACTAAATGATGAGGAGAGAAATATCAATAAGTTAACTTTGAATTCCAAAATTCGCATGATCCACTGAAAGGATTGAATCTCATCTTTGGATCTCGAGGATTCGCTTATGCACATTGTGGTATACAAGAAGTACGGCTGTATCTGAGCTTCCAGTTTTAATACCGGTTATTTCAGCTCTGCTTCCATCTATTCGAGCATCACTAAAACCTTTGGTGTTCAATAAAATTTTTTTCCGAGAATTATAGTTGGCTAGATATAAAGGGATTTGAATCTAAGATTAAATAGAAAATCTAATGATATTTTAGGTGACCATCAAACAGCCCGAAAAAATATATACTTAATATAATCATATGTCTCGTGAAAAAAATTCAGTTTCATCTCCGAAAAGATATTAGTCTAGCTATCAAATCCAATTTCCAATCTCGGTATTGTGATACGCGCCCGAGAAAATTTGCTCAAACTTTAGCCGGATAATAACTTAGTATAATACGAGAGATATGTAAAAACTTAAAGTTAGACTGTCATTGATACGACAGCGAGTTTCATTCGGTAGATACAATAGATATATTTCTATGGAACTCATACCCCATCGAATCTTCGATTCAAAAAACAGAGATCTGTTAATATCGAATATAAAAAATTTAATAGTTTTTTTGATGAAGATTGAAATCCGGAGAATTTATCTCAATAAGAAAGAAATTTTACACGGCTTTAAAAGAAGATATCAAATTTATGATTTAATATGTAACTAATAATTCCATGTTTTAAAAAAAAGTTTTTTTTTTCTTATCCTTTTGATAAAATAACAAAAGCTGATGTTTATAAATAAAGCATGATTAAAAAAAAATCGAAGGAAAAATATTTAATATAGATCAAAAACGCTTTAATCTACTATAATTAATTAGCACAAAAATAGTAAATAAATAAAGATTTTAAATTTAAAATAAAAATAAAAATAGAATAAAATGATATATTATACGTAAATTTTATTATAGGATTTATACAAATCACCCTGAATTAGTAAAAAATAGTCTTTATATCAATCATACCCAGAATTAATAAATAGCAAGCTGTAAGCTCTGGATATAAAATATTTAATTAGACTAAAATTCTAGAGCAAATTATCCATTGAATTTTAAACTATCTAAAAACTTATAAATACTGTTGTATCCTTCAAGCTATTTAAATCGTAACTTTATTGATTTTTAAAAACAACTAAAAAGATATATGTTTATAACTAATAAAATATAGTTCTTTAAATACTTTTTTATAATAAGTTAAAGTTGTTAAATATCTTAGAAATATGTAATGTCAAAGACATGTTAAATAGTATTTGTTAATACTCAAATGTTTGTGTATAAGTATTAGTTAATACTTAACTAATACAAAAGCTGCAGTAAATATTACTGTACGTTCTTATGTAAATAATATTGTAAATATACAACAAACACAACAACTAAGCCAAGGTCGATTCTGAGCTATATTTAAATCTTACGATTCTAAAAGTGTGGTGTGTATTTAATCTTACTATTTCGTCTGCGACTTCGTAAATATTATGCTTAAACTTGAAAATGGCTTTAAAGAGCTCAGAATATCGTGATTTTTGTTTACTTATAATTCATATTTTTCTAAAGATAGTATTTAACACCATAAATAACCTCAATATATCGAAATTAGGTACATAGCTGGAATGTTTTTGTTTCCGGTACAATTATGATCTATTATTTTCTATTTTTCCAATCTGTTACTCTCTATTTTTAATTCAACTCAGTGACATCATAGCTTATTGGCAACTTTGGGCTCCTTCCGTAAAAAAAAAGAATAGGGGGGATGATCAGTGCTCTCGCTTTTCCCAGAACTAATCCCATAGAAAAATTTAGGAATAAATTTGTCCAATAAATCACTATTTTCACGAACAGGTTTCGAAAGCGAATAAATTATATTGAATACATTCTTTCAGCCCTTCCTAATCACTACGGCTGGTAAGAAATATTTAATTTCTATTTTATACTCATCTTATGGTATACTTCACGCAAATATCCTTAGTTAAAACACCTGCCGTTTTCCAATATGATCGAATTTAGAAATCCATATTGAAACATAATCTCATTTGAAATTTCAATTACTGCTTTTGCAGTTTTTTCGGTAGTTTACTATACATGAATATAACCATATATGTGCTCTATAGCAACAAAAATATATAGTTTTCTGTACTCAAATTCAGGTAGTGGACCCAAAAAAATCGATGGATCATTAATTGAAAATATTTTCTATTACGGATTTACCATTGAGCATATAACTTGGACATCTTAATTGTAATTTTTTATACTTATAACTAGAATACATGATTTATTATCCTTCAAGATAATCCAGGTCTCCAATATGTTGTGAAAGTAGTGTCAAAAATAGATTTTTTGTACAAAATTCCCCATTTCATCGTGAAATTTACTATTAATAACTTTTTACTTAGCGTAAGTCATTATCACTTCTTTAGAAACATTTTTCATACTCTTATCATTATACCATTAATTAAAACATAATTTTGGATCCTGATTGCACTATATTATTTCTAAAGAATTTGATATCGCCTTTATTTAAGCTTTCAAAATTCCCTGATAGAATTGAATCTATACTTTCATCGTTATCAAACGAATTCGTGTTAAAATTATTAGTATTTATCGCTTTACATATAGATCTGGAAAAGTAATCCGATATGCAATTTTTTTTTCTACTCCAGTGTTTAATATCAAAATTATATTCTGATATCATTTTAAGCTATCTTTAAATCCAGTCTGATATATTTTTCGGCTTATAAAGAGCTTCAATTTCTTTTTTTTCTGTGTAAACTAATAAGTTATTTCCGTGTAACACCTGCAGTGTTTTATAGTTCTTAATACCGCCAGATCTTCTCTCTCACGGGCAGTGTAATTATTTTCAGTATAATATAGTTTAAGAGAATAGTTTCTGACTGTTTTAAAAATACCATCATCATTCATATGTTCTAAAACTAGTCCCAGAGCATATGATGATGCGTCTGTAGAGATGAAAAGTATTTTATTCCAACTACGTTGGAACATAATTGGCGCCGATTTTGATGTTTTTAATACATGATTAAAGACTTTCTGGAAGTCATTGTTCCATTTTAAAACAGTTTTAAGTTTAACCAGAGCTTGAATTTGAGCCATAAACCCCCAAAAATGCAGGGAAAATCTTATAAAATAACTAGCTACTCCTATAAAAGATCGGTACTGGCTGAAATTTCTAGGCTTTAGCCTTTCTTTTAATGCTGAAATTTTATCAGGTTTAGGTCTAATACTATATATATATAATAAACCCTAGATATATAATAGTGCTATCCCCAAAATAGAATTTTGATTTTTTTAAATTTTCTTCGTTATTATCAAAGCATCTAATTCGAATTTTATATGATGCAAATTTTTTTTGGAAATTTTCGGAATGAATGGAAAAATCATAGAGGTAAATAGTTATAAAATAATTAATGAAAGCTTCTGAATATTTTCTAACGACCTAATAAAACGCCACGATGCCCCGGGTAAAACAAAATGTATTCAAATAAATTCATAGTCTTTGGTGGGTGCAATTAATGCTTTATACTTTCTATATTTATTATCGACTCGGGGTTTCCGGCATCTAATCATTAAATAAAGAGTGGTAAAATAGCCTTTTTTTTAATTCGAGTCTTAGCACTCAATATCTCGGCTTAGAGGGAATCTGTACACAGTTTTTGTTGAATTTTTTCCCTGATAATCCACATGGAAGCATGTCTTTCGTCAGTTTTTTGGAGTAATATGGTATGCTAAATCCAAGATGATTTAGACTTTTGTATGATCTCCTTATACAACATTTACTTAATTTAAGTAGCAATTTTTTTCTTACCGGATGAAGATTGCCGGAGAATCACAGAAAAGAATGATAAGACGACACTTTTAACATTAATTTGGAATACGTCACTTCTTTTATTTGATTTAGGACGTAAAAATCAGTTGCAAAGGCGGGTTCATAATTTTCAAAAAAACTCATTAAGCTTTTTGTGGTCGGAACGACTAATAAATCCAATCAATAATAGAAGCGGAAGCTTTTAAATGTTTTTTCATTCTTTTACAAACATTTAAGATGGTAAATTATTTTATTTAATTTATCGTATTATCTTTATATATAAAGCTTACTTATTAAAGCTGATTTTGTCAAACAAAAGAAACATATAAAAAGAAAAAATTTTTTCTATAAGCGAAATTTCCAGAAAGAAAATGGTTCATTTCACTTTTTTTTTCTCAACATTTTTAAAAACTAAATTCCTGATTATATTTTGTCGCTTTAGTTTATTTTTTTATATTAATTAGTATAGAATTAAAAATCTAGCACATTTATTTTATTTATTTAACGTACTATTACCTAACTTAGTACCGATTAAAATCAACAGAGTCCAAAAAGAAAACCCAATAAAATTATAAAACTTTAATAAAATAAATTTAAATAAGCGAGTAATATTCGATTAAACTCTCTTAATTCAATTTCCTCAAGATCAGGGCTCACGTTTATTGAATCTGGTTTATCAGAATGTTCATTTATATCGGGAATTTCCTCTTCTGAAAATTCCGCATTGACGCTAGAAAAATGTAAAGGCACCGCTTCCTCATTACTTTATTCACTCTCAGAATACATATTCTGTAAATATATAAGATTTTTCTTACTAAACTATAGGCAAAACTTTCTTGGGCTATAAGTGAATGTAAAAGATTTGCTTTTGTAGCTTATTTTAGCTGCTAAGCTTTGAAAAACATCTAAGACGTTTGGTATAGGGACTAAAAAATTTGACAAAATAACAAATGTTATTTTCACATATTTCCACTAAAATTCTTATGCGACGCTTACTGATTTGACGACTGAGAATTTATTTCCGATGACAGATTTTATAAATATAGGTTCTGGTAATTTTATTGGAGTTAATTCAATATTTTTTGATAGTTCTGTGCTAATTATTGAATGTGCAGAGCCTGGATAATAAAAAACGGAAGCTCGACCTCGCTCACTTTAGTCATTATGTATGAAAAAGGCTCGAAGGTCTATTTAACATAATTTTCGATAAGTAGAATCAGCTTTCAATTTTTTTTAGCTAGGATCTACAGTTTCTTAATTAATCTTTTCACTACATGGCTGAGTTTTTAAGACTTCCTTATTACTTATAGGAGCAGTCAGGCCAAAATTCGCTGCGCTTCATTATATTTAGGCCCTGAAAGCACCAAATTATGTTTAAAATGTGGTTTACTAGTATATTTCCGTTTATCATAGAACTTTTTTGAGAGTAAATTTTAACAAACCTACATATTTTTTTGACTATTCGAGAGTAATTTTCAGAAAGTTGAAAGTGTTTTTTGGAGATAAAGATTATTGATAGTTGGATGCAAGTTCACGATGTTCTTTAATAAGGCTATCGATTCTTATTTTCTTATTAGTCCAATCAAACGCTTGTATTATTCCCTGACTGGAATCTTCTGTAAAAGAGACTAATTTTCTATCACTGTTTATTTCGTCGTCACCAGAATTACATTCTAAATCTCCGCTGCTTGATATACGCTTGCCTTCTTCAAGGATAGCCAAAATATCTTTCTTGTAAGTATCAGATTTTTTATCTGCGTTCAGAAATCTGGAAGTCATATATCCTTTTAGATATATTTGAATCGGGTAACTGTTGAGTATTCACGTTTTTCTTGTCCAAATTTGTCTAATAAAGTTAAAATTTTCATATTTGTTGTTAAATAAAACAAATGTTTCTTGACTAGGTCCAGTTTATTCGGATCTTTGGTAAGTGCCTCGCTATTTTCTTTTGATGAGCCACATAACACATTCCCTTTGATCATTCATAGTTTCACCGCTTTAGACACTGTATTATCCAATTTGAAGAAGTCTCCGCTTTTCTTAATATTCCTCCATAATGCTTGATCTATACGACCTAAGCAGTCAAGATAAGTACTATTAACACAAGACCAAGTAAAAATTTTAACAGTTATAATCGAAAAATAATATTTAAATCTTTCATTAAAAGTTTGAAGAAACTCTGCACCTTTTTTATGCATTTTATTCGATATTATTATGTCTCATATTTTTTATCTTATCTACTGAGCGAATGCATTTTCGATCTCCCTAAGCCAATCATATATGGATCATCCTTTTTTAATTGTTTGGCTCTCAGTATTGGCTTTCAATTACGTAGCCTACACTTCAGTAAAATGTATAAAAATTTCAATATAATCTTAATTTGAGATATACTTTAAATTTAAGGCAGCTCTAAATTTTGTTGGACAAAAATTTTAACCAAATTAATAATTGAGATTTTTTGGTATAGAAAGAATGAAAATCAAAGCCTTTTTATAAAGAAAAACTACATATATCTTTCTACAAAGGACTACAAAACATTTAGAGCGTTCATTTCTATAGATTAACTAAAATTAGTTTGAAATTCCGTTAATTATTATGTTAGTAATGTATTAGATATTTAGTAAGAGTTAATTATTTAGTAAAGGGTTGAGCTTACGAACGTATAAAAAGGGAAGTGAAAACACCAGAACAGGAGGGAAAATTATTATTGTTTTATTTTACTAATATTTAAAAGTAAATTATCAATAAAGTTTCATAACCACCAAATTTTATTCTTTTTATTATAGCCGCTTTCACGTCGCTCTGATAACCGGTAAAATTTCTTTGAAGTAAAGTTATATAAACACGAATTTTAAGCTTGAGACTTTTAATCTCAAAGAAATTTTTCGCGACTTTAAAAAGAAGAAAAAATCTATGATGTAATTTATAACTATGAATTGAATGTTTTAAAAAAAAGGCATTTTTTTTGCGGTGGAAGCGCACAAATAGTAGAATATCTCAAATTATACTGTTATTAAATAGTTATTTAACGATTTAAATTTCTTTTTGAGTTTCTCCTTATCTTTTATGTAGTAAGAAAAGTACCTTAGTATATTTCTTTTATTATTTATATTTAAAACACACGTAACTGGATGTTTACAGACTGATACAAAGTACGAATAAAGAAAAATTACGGGGACATAAAAAGGTTGCTTGGATTTTTCTTTATTAAAATCCCACGCTTACTGAATATATTTTTTAAACTATTTCTCCATTATAGCTTTAGAAATAAAACCAAAAAGCAAAAAATTCTTTATATTATTACTGTCATATCAATATTTATTATGGCGCAATAATTGATTATTATGTCACAATGACATTTTTCTCTATTGTTCGATAACCTTTGGCCAAAATTTATCTTATTATTTTTACCTTTCCCATTCTCTCAAACATCTATAAGAACAGCATCATCCTTTTCCATGAAAAGATATGCTGTTAAACAATATTTCATTCCCCTAGTCCCTAGTCCCATTATAATTATCTTTTATATACTAATAAATCTCCTTTGAAAATCCTGTCTTGGCAATTACTACAATAATATAAAGTATAAAAACCTAGTGATAAAATCTAGTTACATGGATAAAATGAACCTTCGATGTTTTAATAGAATAACAAAAGTTAATTTTTATAACCACAGGATGATAAAAATAAAATTGAACGAATAAAAAGTCATCTAAATAAAAAATTCTTTTAAGATGCTATGAGTAAATATCACAGTAATAATAATAGAATAGATTTTAAATTTAAAACAAAGGGTGGATAAAATTAATTATAATAGGTGGATTTTAATATAGGTTGTATATGAGTCATACCCTGAATTAATAACTATCAGGTTATAAACTTTGGGTTTTAAGTAATTAATTAGAATAAAATTTAAGGGTAAATTATCTGTAATTAAGTTCCGACTGAAATGATAGAATGGGTTCTGAAACATGCTTGATTTTGTGGAGTCTTAAGTTTTCACAGATCCAGCAACTCAGCTTGGTGAATTTTTTTGGACAATCGCCATTATTCTGGGTTCTAGATCCTACAAGTGGCATAAATTAACATAATTTATATAGCTACTAATAGTGCAGTTTTCACAGAAGCCCAATATTTTAGTGGGATGATAGGCGTTTCTATTCTGAAAATACAACACTAGACTATTATATCATAAATTTCGAAGAAATAACCTCAACATAACTAGTGGGAATATGAGATCAGATTTGGGAACACTTCCTGAAAACAAAAACCCGTTACCAAGAAATAATTTCCCCTTCACTCCTGAATGCAGCAAATGCGTTGACTAGAATAAATGTCCAAACTGATTTTTCCCCATCGCAAAAGACATTTGATTATCTGAACTCACGTTATGGTCCCCACGACGTACACATTTTTGAACACTATCAGAACAGAAAGCTAAAATATTATCAATTATGGTTCAAAGAATATTAGGAATTGTTTCAGAATTCATTAGCCTAAAAATCGTGCGAGTTCAATAGTCCGAACAGTTTCCCGGGATAGAATAAGAAAAACCTATTTTTCCAGAAGGTATACAATTATCGAATTTGAATGTTACTAGTAACTCAAATTTTGAAATCAGCAGTATTAAATCAAGGTCTGATTACTCTATTTGCAGCCCAAGTGCTGTTACTGCAAGCGATAGCTATGAAACCAGAACCAAAAATCGGAAAATCATCACTATCGGAATACTCGCGCTGGAGTTTGATGTTATTTATTAACATAGTTGTCTTCTCAAAACGCAAAGTCTTGTAAATTATGGCTTCAGCTTTATAATTTCAAAAAAACGACTTTTCCAACTTCAGATCAGGTAGAATTCTGCTAAGAAATACTGTTTATATTTTCCAATCTCGTAATAGAAATCTTCATATATTTTGGACTATAAATATTAAACTATGTTACAGACATCCATAATGAAATGAAGCTAACTGTATGCTCAATAAGATCGTAAAAATTTGTCTCGCGGAGGTTAACTGAGGAACCCTATCGGATAACTAGAAATATGACTTATCTTTAGTTTATGAAGAAAATGGATGAAAATTCAAGCAGGCCTTTCATAAAAAAAATCGATATTTCTGCAATAATAGAATTTTTGAGGCCTTGAGAGCCCACAAATAATCACATTGACAAACAAGTAGCGACCGAAATATGTTGTTTATTTGCGGAAAAAGATTTCTGGGATCCATCTCCATTAATTAGATTGAAAGTTCCCGTAGCAGCTTAAATAAAGGTGGAAATTTTTTTCGACATCTGACCCAGAGGAAGAATAGGATTCCAGTTCATTAAAAGGCTCTGGACCAATACGGCAAACACAAGCCCAATAATTTTGCAGGCTGTAGTTTATAAAATATAAAAAGAAACAGTTATGTTCAACATCTATCAAAATTCGCATTAAAATAAGAGCTAATATACAGTAGGCAGATAGAAAAGGATCATAAAAGATAGCAAGAAACCTCTTTTAGCAGAAAATATAACATGATAAATTGTGTCAATTTCTAGTTTAATTCAGAGAAGACCCTAAATTCCCGAACCCTGTGAGCAGGGAAATCAGAGTCACGCTGGCGACCAGTGTAGAGGTACAAATAGATGATATAATTTCAGGCACGTTATGGTCTATCTTCACCATCTTCGATATGTATTGTCAGTTCACAAGAAACCCATCGAATGACTTGGGGGAGTAAATATTAAATCTAGAGCTCCTTAATGCCTCCGCTCCAAAGAGCTTGATAATTACGTGTTATTTTTAATTACCAAACTTGACTATTTCTAGTAAAGTTTAGTAGGCATGGGAGATTCTGAACGAAGAAAGCACATTTTTCCGGTTTTTTTTATTGGTTTGAATGTTCATAATATGCTAATATTATTGGCGAAATTTGGAAGGAATTTCGTTTTCCCTATTTTTTCATTTAAATTTGTTATTTTTTTTTGCTAAAAAATAGAATTAATTTTTCCTATTGGCTAATAATTTTTTACGCGATTTTGATCATGTAACACTTGGTACTATAAAATGATTCCTTCATAGTGAACCTACCATATTATCTGCTCAAAAAAATCTACGCAAGTGTAGAATAAATTCTATTGACTAAAGACGAGTCAATATTACATGCAAACCTTTTCTTAACCCTGTCCCACTAAGCACTCTTTTTAACTATGAATTAATTGATTCGCCACTGATTTACAAACAAATTTATAATTTGATGATACTATACAATTAACCAATAGCTTTTTCTAATTTCAGATTAAATTATTTTAATTGGAATAGTTGGATATATTCGGTAGATAAAAAATGACCTACATCCCTTGGAAGGGTTAAATATTAACCCTTTCCTGTCCATCAATCTTAAAAAAAACGAAATTATTGATTCGTTTATAATTATAAATAAATTTATTATTTGCTAGTACTCGTCAGCTAACAAATAAATGTATGAGGCTCGGAGTTACAGCATTTTTATCATATCTAATTTGCTAAATTTGGTAAACCGCTTTTGGTCTACCGCCCGTCAGTGAGTTAAGAAAAGATAACATATAGCTTTAAAACTAAGAGTAGGACCATCTTGAAGCAGGAGGAACCGATTCGTTCAGCACAGTCTGAGACATTATCTGTGCACAAGTCCAGCGTTCGACAGCATTACGGAACTCAGCCGTTTAGCAGCTTATTGTAGGAGAGCCAGGTCGATCATTCCCACGTTTGGGTAGGAGCCTATTTTTTATTAATCCTGTTAGATGTAGGCTCTGACTAGGAGCTCAATGATAACGAATTCAACTTTGTTGGAACGAGCTTAATTCAATGACTGCTTGTAACTTCAGTCATCCAGCCTGCTTGAAGCAATGCCTGGGTGGATCTTTCGGTTGGTAGATTGATCCCATTTCCCTTTAGGTACGCAGCCGATAGACCGGTAGAGGAATTTATTAGTATTAGAATATTAGTTTTTTTATGCCTTGCACCAACTTTATTATTTTTTTAGTTTATTTACCGCATATTTTCTATTATTGTTATCGTACCAATAAAATTCCGTGATTTAAAAAAAAAAAAGCTTTAAAACTGATAAAGTGGAATAAAAGTAGACTTTTTTTTTTTGCTTAAAAGTTAAATGGGTGCGATGCGCCAATCAAATTAGCCTCGCTTAATAAAGCTTAGCCAAAAATTCAAAGTGCAATAAATAACGAAAGTTATTATAGATTCTATTCCCTTTTACATTAACACAATTTTACAATAATAGATAGCTTTTAGATTTGATTCCATTTGATACATAATATACATATTCACAATATATGCTATTACCAAATACTTTCTAAAAGTTAATAAAACCAATTCTTGTCCTTGCTTTTATGTATAATGACTCTCTTTCTTGGGCTGGACTTGAGCACACAGCAAATCAAGGGAGTAGTAATCGACAATTCAGGATCTGTTGTATCCGAAGCGCACGTATTGTATGATACCGAATTGCCCAATTTCAAGTAACCATTATTTCGCTTTTAAAGATCAAATTTATTTTGTAAATCCAAAAAAAATAT
This sequence comes from Smittium culicis, assembly GCA_001970855.1. Taxonomy (NCBI): domain Eukaryota; kingdom Fungi; phylum Kickxellomycota; class Harpellomycetes; order Harpellales; family Legeriomycetaceae; genus Smittium; species Smittium culicis. The sequence continues at coordinate 5,590 of LSSN01002981.1, read as the reverse complement.
TAGTATAGAATAATCCTAAGCTTTGATTCTATCTCTATTTATTTCAGAACATCTAATGGCAGAATAGTTAAAAATGGCAATCGTGTAACTAGCCCTGTTTTAATGTGGGTAGATGCTTTGGAACTCTTGCTATTCAAGCTTAAAGAGAAATTAGGTTCAAAAACTTCAAGCATTAGGGCAATAGGCGGTGCTGCTCAGGTAAAGAAAACGAGAAAATAGTATACAAACAACCAAAATATCAATATTATAAATTCTTTATTATAAACTTTAGCAACACGGAAGTGTTTATTGGCGAAACCTTGAATCTGTTCATTTAAGCTCAGAACTATCATTATCCGAGCAACTATCAAATCAAAATGTTTTTACTATTTTGGACTCCCCAACCTGGGAAGATTCTAGTACAGCTGAATACTGTGAAATACAAACCGCTCTTCATACTTTCCAAAAAATTGCAACGATAACAGGCTCTGTTTCTACCGAAAGATTTACAGGAAACCAAATCGCAAAGGTATAATATTTTTTCCTAAGCAACTTCTACTCATAAAATCTGCTGTAATTTGAAGTGTGCTCTTTTTACAATTGTCGATTCATCATATGCTTTCCATAGATAAAAGCTGAGTATGAATCCGATTACAAAAATACCGAGCGAATATCTTTAGTATCATCATTCCTTGCTAGCATTTTATTAGGAAAGTATGCTCCTATCGAAGTTAGCGATGCTTCTGGAATGAATCTACTTGACGTTCAAACAAGGAAATGGTCAAAGTCGTTATGTGACGACGAGTTACTCTCCAAATTAGGTCCAGACCCAGTTTTCTTTGGCGAAAACCTTGGTTATTTAAATAATTATTTCGTTGAAAAGTTTGGGTTTAATAAAGGTAAAATTACTTATATATTAATAATATTATTATCTATATTGCAATAACTAATATGTCGAATTTTTGTTATATTAATATTTAAATATCATTTTGTTTTCAGAGTGTCTGGTCTGCTCAATGACTGGCGATAATCCTGGAAATTTATCGTTCATCGATAGCTTATCAAAAAGAACAATTTCCGAAGAAAAAGACAATAGTGACAAGCTCACGATTGTTATTAGCCTTGGAACTAGCGATACAGCTATTTTCCCCATAAACAATTACCCGTATTCCCTTGAGGATCATCTAACTTCCGCTAATGACTACCATGGAAGTATTTTATCCCACCCAAAATTACCAAATAAATGGGCTGTTCTCCTTTGCTACAAAAACGGTTCTCTAGCAAGAGAATTTGTTTGTGACAGATTAAATAATCACAGCTCAGAGTCTACCCTAGAAGATTCAAAATGGGTTAGGTTTGATACTGCTTACAACTCAACTCCTATTTCAAATGACGAATTCGGGTTCTATTACATTTTGCAGGAAATAATACCTAAAGTTTCAGGAATTCACAAATTTTCCAGAGTTATCAGTGAAAATGTACCAGTAACAGATGACATCATAAGTTTGGGTTCGCCTAGTTCGAAATTTAAGCATAAGATTATCAATGAAAGTTCCATATCGGATTCTGATGCCCGTTTAATAGTAAAATCACAAATAATGAGCATGAAATTGGACTGCCTAAGAAAAGGACTAGATATAGAATCTGATATTGGAAAACTTGTAATCACCGGTGGCGCCTCTAAAAACGATCTAATCATGCAAACAATCGCTGATGTGTTCAATCTCCCTGTATATACTATCGATGATATGAAAACCTCTGACTCAAATAGCGCTAGCGTAGAAATCTCCTCACTATCTATGCCCGCAATGGCTGGTGCCATATCTGCCTCCTTAATCCACTTCAAATCCCAGCTAAATTGTTCGTCACAGTCAGACAGTATCAACCCTTCATACACTTTGAAGTTATCAAAGACGCCCATTGACCAAAATTCTAGAAATTATAATGATCAAATGAAAGATTTCTCGCTACTACGAGACCACTTGGAATCGCTTTCCTAGATTTGAATTCTCCCATTCCAAGTATTATAACGATCTATTTCTTTAGAAACTGTTAATTTTCCTTTTAAAATTTTCTTTCTAGTTATTCATTTACTTTAACCCCCATTTAATTTATTATTAACATTCTCAGTATATATATCTTCATACATATTTTTATTATGAATTTTTTATTATATTTAAAATTAACAATAATAGACTTTTTCCTTTCTAGTATCAACTTTTATTTTTATTTTGAGCCTGATGTCTCGTTTATTAATTTACCAATTGGCTTTTTGCCTAATTAGTAAACTAATAATTATACAAAATTATTTAATAGAACCTATTAATTCCTTTATTTTTTTTTTTTGGAATTTTGAGCATTGATGAGTTTGTTGAATTTGTAAGCACAATCAAATGTGCTAGATTATTAATTATAATGATTATCTCTAAATATAACGACGATAGTTTATATCGATTAGCGTCTAATTTAACTTGTTTAGCAAAACTATTTAAAGTGTTAAAAGTGCTATTAATATTATAGAGAGATTATAGCGGAGTTATCAATAATATGAATCATTTTTTTTATATTTTGCGTATTTAAACTTAGTCCTCTTTCTAATCTAATTTTAGAGAAATTGTGAAAAAAGATATTTTTTACAGTTAATAATACTTTTAAATATATAAAAATCATTATTAGTATAGGCAGAGCCTAAAGTTCATATCTAATAGTTGTTTGAATTGATCTAAACACAATAACAAAGATTAAATCTGTACTACATAACATAAGAATGTTTATTCAAGTCTCGAGCATCAGTTTCTATATATTTTTGCAGAATAGTGATAAAGATAATACAGACTACTACTTAATTTTCTATACTATAATTTTTATTACTAGCTCATTTTATTTCGCTTAATTTTATTATTTAAAGTTTCATGTTTAGTTTTATCAAGTGAGATGGTTACAATTGAAATTTCTCCTCCCCTCATCTAGTAAGAATTAGAGTTCACACTAAAAAGTTCAATATATTTTAACATAAATACTAATGTTGATAATACTTACCAATGATATTGAGTCACAATTTATTTTTTTACAAGCAAAAGGTGAATGGGAATAGAGACGTATCTAAGGTATCAGTACTAATGAAGTATTCAAGCTGGAAAATAGCAAACCTATATAAAACATTCAAGCTACAGAAAATGGAATCCAATACTAAAAAATTAGATGTTAATTTAAGAATGCAAAACTAAAAAAAAAGAAATATTATGCTTTGCGGTAAGTTGTCTATAGTTTATTATAATTATTTCACAGATTCCTTTATATCACCAAAGCCCAACAAGGATAAAAAAATGTACACATGTCTGATTTGGTAACTAAGATGATAGAAATAATCGCGATATGCTATTATTGAAATAAAATATAAAAAGTTACAGTTCTAAAGGATAATAGGTGGAAATGCGAGTTATATTCAGTGCTTTTTTTTCCTTCTACTCCACTCGTTATTAAACGGATCATATTCGCGAAGTCTTTTGTTTTCATTTTCCAAGTATTCAATACGATTAATAAGGGATTCTTTTTCTTTAACCAGTGAATTTAGTTTAGCCAACTGGTTATTGATTGAAAAGCTTTGTTTGATCGTATCAAGATGGATATTCTGTAAATCAGTTTTTATTTCGTCTTTGAACTGAAATAGGCAGTCTTCGATAGTTGATTTTATAAATTGCGCAGTAAATTCTGCTGAAGCGTTATTAGAAATTGAAGTAGAATTACCCAAATAGTTGGAAGCATTATTCAACGTTGGAGTTTTAAGAATTCCTGGAGACTTGCTAAAAAAAACATTACTTGTACCGCTAGTTGTGGTAGTTTTGCTTTTGCTCAAAATACTAGTTGGGGTTTTTTGAGTTTTAATTTTATCAATGCTACGGTTAGCAGTAGGAGTTTTTTTAGTTGGAGTTTTAGATGGATTAGATTTGGCTAAAGTTTTTTTTACTGGCGTTGATTTTACATCATTTTTTTTTGTGTTCAAGCTTTTAAATGGCGACTTGGGAGTTGAATTTGATTTTCTTGGACTATTACTAATATGTAGAGATGTAAAATTATGTTTTAGGTTTGATGAGAGTGTTGGAATTGGCAAAAAAGGCTGAGTAGATTTTAAATCCGAGTTAGAAAAATTACTAGAATCAATTTTATTTAGTAAGTGTGAGTAGCTTTTTTTATATTCGCTACTTTTTACAGTATTGAGAAAGATTTTATCTGAATTCTGAGAAATGGGTTTATGTATCTTGTCTATAGGCGTATTAGTTAGAGTGCCATTTTTATCAAGGATAGGTTTATTCTTTTCAGCAATATCAAGCGAGCTTAATTTGTTGTTATAATTTAAATTACTGCTAGATAAAGTGGTTTGAGAAATGTTACTGTTGTCTAAGTTGTCCTTATTTTTGGATCCATTTTGAACGTCGGCTTTATGATTAGACAATGTGCTTTTAATTTTGTTTGATCGACTAGAGGGTGGGATTAATGATATACTATCTCTCAGAGAAGTTCGTCGTGAGCTAAATGACGTGCGGATTGGTTTATTAGTGACCGAAAGTCTATTAGTAGAATTTTTGCTGGATATGCATTCAATGTAATTATTGATATATTGATTTGAAGGGGTTTTAGTACTATTTTTAAACAGAGTATTTGATTTATCTTGGCTTTGGGTTCTAGATACCAAGTCTAGATCTTGAATAGGATTCGAAGTAGCATTAATTATTTTATTTGATGGTAATTCAGGAGAAGCCTCAGGACTATCCAAAAAGGATAAGAGATTTTTAAAGGTTTTTTTTTCAAAAGATTTAGTACTTTTTTCTTCAGGTGTAGTGGGGTTTATTTCAGGAGACAAATCAACTATGTTGGTATCATATCCAGAAGTATTACTTAATCTATTTGAGACATAATTGTTTACTTCTGGCGAAGGATTCTTTTTTTCTACACTTTTTAGGTCACCATTAAGGAGTGGAATTGGCAAATTAATTATGGAGTCGGAATTACTAATACTAGTTCCAAATTTTGTTGAATAATCTTTATAACCAGCTGTTGAATTTATACTAATAGAAGATAGCTTTGCAAGTGGTTTTCTAGAAACGATACTTTTTTTTGAACTTGATGAGTAATCTCTGTTTTTAGCTATTTTTGAAGATAAAGAAGTTGAAGAAAATGTATCTATTTGGTTAGAATGGTCAATATTTGATATATGGGATGAATCAGAGTCATGGTTTGAAAATAGCGATGATTCATTTCTCTTCTCTTTAACAGGCGTCAAAAAGTCAAAAAGAGCAATATCATTAAATGAAGAAATCTTATTAGAATTGTTTTCAGAAATTTCATTGGGAGATAAGCTTTTAGGTGACGGAATTGTATTTTGAGTTTCAGCCTCAAATGAGCTAATAGATTTTGGTGAGTTAAGGTTTGATAAATTTTTACTTGAAAAATTACTTAGAAAGTTTGAAGAGAAATTATTTTCAACAGGAGAATGTATATAATTGCTAGGTGTATGAGCTTTATATGTAGAATCCTTTTGTTGTGATATAGAAGGTATTACTGGAGACGAGTTCAATATGGAAATTAAATTTGATTTAGAGTTTGAAGAATA
>LSSN01002980.1:0-29266 GCA_001970855.1 Smittium culicis | reverse complement strand
TAAATCGATAAAACATACGTGCTGCGGGTAGTATAATGTAAGTAATTATAAACCAATGAGATAAGAAAATTTGAAATCGAAAGATTAAATACTTTTGTAGACTGGTAAGGGAGAAGATAGTTTGAATCGTTTGTAGATTTTCAACAATATGTATGCTACAAATGCAAAAGCTAGAATCTTTAATATAGTCATAAAGTAGAACATTTTTGATTTTTTGTTATCTTTTGAAGTTGATGAGATAAGAGTTTTCATGAAATCCATTTCTCTATTCTTATTTTCAAATTTTCGTAGGAATGGATGATCGAGGGAGAATTTTTCGGAAAAAGAAGGAATTGAAAGGACCATCGAAAAAATATCACGATTGTTTAAGTTGCTATACAAGTGAGAACTTTCGATTTTATGGTCAAGTAAATCCGATGTGAATGGCAAGTAATATGAACTCTTTTTGGGTTCAGTAAAAATAAAAACTGGGAATTTTTCTTCAGGAATATCGAATAAATTTAAGATTACTTCAGAGTTTTTGGGGCCATCAACAAAAGAAAATGTAACCTTTTTATCAAATAGAGATTTGGAAAGACTAGGGAAGAGTTTAAGATTAGCCCTGGCTCTAGTTAGAAGGCTTTTATCGATTTCTGATTTATCTGAAGGTCCAGTTACTACAATCACAGATATGTCAGAGTTATCATTACTGGAATAAAAATCGTTGGAGCCAACATCCAATAAAGGCAAGGAAAAAAGGGATTCTCTGGAGTTGTTCATCCAATCAGAAATAGCATTCAAGTCAGTGATATCACCAGAAAACATTGAAAGTTCTCCATCGACAACCGCAACAAGGAAATCTTTGTTCATATCATCGAGATTACGTTTTTTATCGTTATCTGAAAACGAATTAAGAAGATGAAGTTCAAAATCGTTGCCACTAGCTAAGTGGTAGAAATTTCCGTTTAATGATAAGATTGAGGCGAGGCGAGTAAGTATGTAGTTAATAACAGATCCAGACCTGTTTACATAAATAAACATTAGTGCTTTTTCATTTGAGTTGAAATCATTTAAATTCAGGGCTCTGTCCTCAGGAATTTTCTCCAAGTTAAAAGTGTTTGAAATATCGTTTTTAGTGAAATAAATTTCTTTGATAAAATCAACAATCTGTGAGGAATTGTTTAATTTACCTGGATATTCAATGTTGTATTTAGAAAAAATGAGTTTTAATGTTGGTGAATAAGTGATGCTGTTTTTTAAGCACAGGTCAACACTTTTTTTGCAGTCAATGTACCCGAAATTAATTTGTGATCCAAAGTTAGTTGATGACTCAGTTAAGATTTTTGTAATAGAGTCGCATTCAGCGCAATCAGGAGCTATATAATTCGTAATGTGCATAGAATTATTGAAAAATGCAGTGTGAATTTTTTCAGTTATGGATATATATTTACTAGTATAAAACATAGTAGAGTTATCTACTAGAATGTTATCCAAACCAGAAATGTACTTCTGTTTTAATATTTTGAGGTCATCTGAGTTTGGTTTTAAAGAAGGCGATGGTGAAAAATCGTTAGATTTTGAGGTAGCAGGTGAATCGTTAGCAGTTTTTTGGCTTGAGTTTGGTCCTTTAGCGTCGCTCTTTTCTTTTTCAGAATCTACTTGGGTTGATTCAGGTATTTGGGGTAGTTTACCTTTATTGATAAAGCTTTCTGAAATTATTTTTATTTCTCCACTTTTAAGATCAGCAATTTCCTTTACAAGCTTTCCATCAGTGTAAAAATTGACGGTAGGGTATCCATCTATTTCATTTTTGGTGCATAAATCGCTAAATTCCAAGCAGTCAACTTCACCAAAAAATAGACCAGAAGGATTAGCTTTTTCAGCCATAGTATCAGTGAATTCGGTCCAAACAGGAGCAAACGCAATACAATGGGAGCATTTAGGTGAGTAATATTTAATAAGCCAAGAGTTTTTTGAGGCAAGATTTGTAAAATTTTCAGGTGTTAAAATCACACTATTCTGGATATTTGTATTTTTAGTGCTATTTTCGTTAGAGGTAGTTGAATTTTTAGATTCGACGCCAGGAGTTAAGATGGAATTAGAAGAAATTGTTTCTTTTTGGCTGCTTGTGGAGCTATTATCATCAACTTTTGGTTGATCAGCTTTTATTTTTTTAACATAATCCAAAACAAATTCAGTAGCAGGAATGAATGCTTTGTAGCCTCTAATACTGGAAATCTTTTTTCCATCCAAGTAACCGATAACAGTTGGATAAGCATCGATTTCTTGGTCGCTACAAATTTTTTTGTGAGTAATACAATCGATATTTGCGAAATTCAAATTATTTACATTAGTACTGATGAAATTTTCCGCCACTTTTTGCCAAACAGGTAAAAATGATCTGCAAGCAGAACAGGTTGGCGAGTAAAATTTGATGATCTTGCGTTCAGTTGAAATATATTCCGCAAAATCAGATTCGTTCAACTCTCGTAGCTCAATTTCGGATTTATCGTCTCTCTTGTTTGTTTTTTGCTCTCGGTTTGCATTTATAGCGGCTTTAAAGTTATCATTATCAGTAATTATATAAATTTTGCTACCAATATCGATTTCATTTTTCGAAATTTCGCTATTTGGAGAGGCTAACGAATAAGTGGCTATATTTAATAATCCTGCAATATAAGTGTATGGTAGCTTCATTTCCGAAATTACTTGTATAGTTAATTATCAAGTACGTACTTAATTATGTGGGCTATTCTCAGAACAGGTAATACGAATTATATATGAGTAAAAGTAGCGGTATAGTGGAATGCTTTTCGGAAACTAAGCTGAAGAGGAACTACTGTTAGCTACGAAGCTAAGTGATATTTTCGTTAGCTCAAACTAAGAAAAGAATTTATTTCATAGATACTAACTTTTTCTCGCCTAATTTTGAAACAAAAGCCACTAACAAATAATTACATAACTGTGAAACTTTGACGTTACAAATTGGGAATTTATTCAGGCAGCAAAAGTTTAAAAAATAGGCAACGAATAATGCAAATGCCTAAATTCAAAGGCTAATAAGCCTATAATTCATTCTCTTCTATTACTTTTGGGAGGAAAATAACCATTAGAAAAAAAGAATTTTTGTAATTATTTCGCAAACCAATTGTAAGTTTAAAAATATTCATTATTGATTTGCTGACTCTTTAAACTTTTTTTATACCAGGTGCTTTTTCCTTCCTATTATTATTATTTTTTTTTCCTTTTCCAGGCACAACATACCTAAAAATAGATATAAATCATAATTGCATAAGTTAAATACGCCTTATTTATTATTGGATAGATCTTTATTTAAAGCCAATAGTTAACTGTTATTCTACATACATTTATCAGTTTGACATTTGGTTGGATAGCTTTGGCTGTTCATAAAAAGCCAACTGCCCCTGAAAAGGTTGGCAGAATTTAAAGGCATTTTTATACTCCGAAATTTTAAAGCCACATGCTCATTTTCAGCTATTAACGCTTTCCCGTCCAACAGTCTTTAAAAAAATTAATTTATTCAATAGCTTATGATATATAATTAATATTATTATTTGATACTATTTTAAAATATACCAATATTTATTAAGGTCTCGGAATTAATATATTTTCATTGAATTTAATTTGATATATTTGGTAGATCAAAAATAGCCTACCACCCGTGAAAGGGATATCTAGCGATAAAATAGTGTAGTGGATTCGATAGCATTAATAGTGTTTAGCTATAACCCCTACTTACTAATAGTTGAAATAATTGAATCTATTAATGCTAATAGTTAAAACTACATTATTTGAATTCACAAGATATATGATCATCACTAGAGTGTGTCATTTTTCATTTATAATTTTACTTTGTCAGCGGTATTAGTTATATTTTTAGATAAATTTATTAATTCAAATACAATCAAGCTCTCTTAATTCCTAATTTAACACTTTCTCAGGCTGAAATCTGTTTTTGGCCTACCAAAGCAAGCCAACAGAGTTCGATAAAAAAAAATTGACCCCGATCCTCATGATTTTATCGGCTTGTAGTATAATAGCAGCAAATAATAAATTTTACTAAAAGTACCAAACGAGCCAATAAATTTGATATTTTGACGAGTGTTGGATCGGGAAAGAAATAATCATAATAATTTAGGTTTCTCGAATACTAAATAATATGGTCAAGTTGTACATAAGCACTTAACCCTTTCCAGTTCAATACTCTTAAAAAATTCAATTTAATGATTCGACTGTGATTTATAAGCAAGTTTATCACTTGATTTGATTTTAAAAAATACCAATGATTCTTAAGGCCTCGGAATTATCGCATTTTAATTGAACGCTGTTGGCTATATCTGGTGGGTCAAAAATAGTCTACTGCCCGTGAAAGGTTTAACTAAATCAACAAATTCTAAACAAAGTTTTCTGAAAGTGTTAGTTCAAATTTTCACATCGTACTATAAATTAAATCGACTTACAATACAATCAAAGATGTTGATATAACACAGTTTAATAAAACAAATGAAAGTGTTTCGCATATAATTATTTATTTTAAAATATATACCGTCCCCCCAATGTAAATACAGCAGAGATCACTTTTAATTTTGCTAGCTCACTAAATTGAAAAAATTTAGTTGATAAACAAATATAGAGTTTTCATGATTTTTTTTAGAGAAATAAACTTTAAAGTCTTGACTATATATTAAAATTTTACATATCATTCGTTTTAATTGATAGGTAAATAAAAAAGTATATGCTAGCGATTTATGCTTACCAAATTCTTATTATTATGTACATAGAATAAAAACATTGGAAATAATAGCCCACTTTATATTTTCTAGTGACAATAATAGTAAAACTATCTAAAATTTTTGACTCGATATGTACTGACAAAGTGCAAAAAGTACTAAAAATCATATGTTTTTTGATTTAATGATAAATTTTATGCAAAATATTAATTATCTTATTGAAAATAAAAACTTGCTAAAAAATATTTTCGAAATATTTAGATCAATATAAACCAAAAATTATATTGAAAAGATGCATCTATTAATTTGTAATAAAATCTTAGATATAATGCTTAGCTTTAAATATTAAATCTTCTATAAAGCTCCTTTTTTAGAATATCGTACTCTTGGTTTGAACCATCAAGCACAGACGAGTTTTCTTGAGCTCTTCTAGTCAAGTATGGTAAAGTTTCTTCAATAGGCCCGTATGGAACATACTTGTACGAGTTAAAACCTAGCTCTGCGATCCTGTAGCTGATAGTGTCTTGCATACCCAAAAGCTGAGCAAATGAAATATTCGATGATTTTTTAGGCAATCCAAGTCTTAAAAATTCGTTAATTGCTAGCTGAGCTGATTCAGAGTTGTGGCTAGCGACAATCACAACTGGATTACTGACACAAGTTTCATCTTTAGCAGATGTGTTGGGCTTATTGTTGTTTGAAATCAGTTCTTCAAACTTTTTTTGCCTTGAGGCGACCTTTTCAAGAACAAATTTAACACCAGAATTATATGAATTATGGGTATCTTGTAGAGTTTCGTTTATTGGCGACTCATAATTTAACTTTTTGGCTAAATCTCTTTCTTGGACCATATAAGCCCCTCTAACTAGCTTTGCTCCAAATGCAAAACCTTCTCTAACACAAAGCTCGTAATCATCTTTAAGCCTGGAAAGACCCGACTTTGTGTATAGTTGGTATGTATTGAAAAATATAGGCTTTTGGTTATAATAGTCTGATTTTGAATCTTTATCACTCTTGTTTGTAAAGGCATTGAATTTTCTCATTATTTCCAAGGTAGCTTGGTCAATTGTTGGTTGGAAGTATGAGTGCTCAGCATCTACTACAAGATTTACTTTCTTTTCCTTTGAGTAAGTAGCTAATTTAGTTAGTCTATTTATCATAGTGTCATATTCATCAAGGTCAAACTTATTCGCGCCTTGAATAACTCTATTATTTTGAGTGTTGGGATTTTTATTGTTTTCACCATCTTCAGCAAGATAAAGGGATCTTGAAAATTTGCTATTTATTGTAAGACCATTGTTAATATCAATCCAATCAACTTTTCCATCTTTGTTCGAGTCAATGGATTCGAAAATAGCTTTAGAAAGCCTATTGATATCTTCTTCTGGCATTTTTAGCTGTTTATATCCAGGAATGTTCAATAAAACATTTTTGACAAAGCTTTGATAGTCAATAGTTCCTGATGAACTATTAGACGTTTTCGAAGCAATTTCATATCCAGATTTGATGTAAAAGTAAAATCGTGATAACCTATAAAGGGAATCTGTTGGGATTAATCCTGTAACTTTGAGGGCAACAAAAGAGTCGGGCTGAGTGGATGCCATATCTATACTGTGTATATATCCATTATAAATATTATCAGCATTGGCATTTTGAGCTTCTCTTTTAGACTTTTCTTGTTCAGCTGACAAAATAGGTTTATTCCCACCACCGAATATGATACTCATATCCAAATCGGACTCAATAGACAAATCAAGCATGGATTTAATATTGTTGTCGTGTAGTTTTTTCACAGTTTTAACGATTTCAGTTTCAGTTTCACCAGCGCAAAATACTTTAAAGAATGTATTTTTAACTATAGAGTTACTTAACCAGCTCATTCCAAGCTGGTTAGAAAGGTCAATAAGGAAAGGTGAAGATTTTACCAGCCATTCTTTTGAACAGCATTTGAAAACAGCCATTGTGTTAATAAGCTCACTAGTATGCATCTTTCTGATATACTCGCCTGTGTTACCGTTAATAATATCATAAGATGTTTTGGAGTGAGTAGGCTTCTCGGTGTAACTATCAGAAGAGTCATTTTTAGTAACTAATGATGAACTTTCAGGATGGGGCTCAGAATTATTATTGTTTTTTATTTTCGATGTACTGCTGTATCTGATGGCGATTTTAGATGCTGCATCCTTAGAGTCACCTTTTTTTGATATTTTGTACGTAGAAAACGTTCTTAGAGCGGTCTTTGAATTTAACGAATCAGTGGAGATAGTAGGAACTTTATGTGAATTTCGGCTTGTTTCAGAAGCTTTTTCTTGCAACTGTCTTTTACAATTTGAAAATGAACGAGATCCAGATTTAGAAATATTCGGGTTTAGACTTAATATATTAAGCTTTTTAGCTTTTGAATTAGCTGCAAACGGGGTTCTTGCGCCATAGAAGCTTGTAACAGAGGTTAATTTTGATGATGTAAAGTGTGACATTTTTATTTTATTGCTCTTGTTTTTTGACAGTAAACGTATAAACTAAATCAAGCTCCTGTCCCGGAAAGCAAGAATATGAAAGGAAATTATATTTAATCGAATATTTTTTGGGGGAAAATATACTGATATTATCGCGAACTTGAAATTTATACGAAATGTGATTTTATAAATATATGCTAGTAAAAAATAATTTTTTTGAAACTTCTTTTAGCAGTATATTTCTCTATGAAATTTTTGAGCAAAGGATATTATCTTTAAGGGGGCATAAGCTAATAAAATAAGTATCTAGTGGTATGTTTTTTATTGAATTGGTAGGCTACTTTATTGATTAATTTCTTTTATATTAGAAAATGACGGAGAGAGGAAATGTTTTGATATTTAATAGATTATATATAATTCTAAAATGAAAGAAAATTTTTTTCTGAACCATGCAGATTCATGCACCATGGAAAATGCCTTGCTTTTATACTTTTCAAATAATTTATTGGCGATATTTTTTATCCTCTGCCAATATTGAATTGTCATCCAATTTTTTTTGTTGGGAAAATCAATCCTTTCGACTCACTTGAACAATATTACGTAATCTGGGTAATCAATTTACCATTTTTATGTAATTCACATCTTGAACTTTCAGCGCTAATCTGCGCACTGGACAATTGAAAATTAAAAACATCTCCTTCAAACACCAAATTGTGTTGTTTTTTACCAATACAGATATATAAAGCTTTTATAACGCTAATGATTTGACTGTTTTGATTTCTGTTCTTCCTTGGTGCGTTTTATCCGCCTCTTAATATCTAGAGCACAAATTAGTTTAGAATTGCCATATGAGTTGTAAGAAAATTTTTGGCTAAAAGCAATTTGGATTAAAGTGTCATTAATTACTTTCCGTCACTTACAGAATTTAGGTTGTAGATTTTCATTAACTGTGAGTTGTCATATTTTCTGTAGAATAAAGGAATTTATTCAATAGCATGGAACATATTATACGGGAGCTTCTCTATAAGGAACATTTTATAGACTACGGAATTGTATGTATTAAATAGCAGATACTGACATAACCCAACAAAAATAAATGGATATTTTTTAACAATTAAATTTATAGAAATATAGATATTACATTTCTATTTTTCAAATAAAGTGATCAATTTTAAAGTTATAAAATTAATAGCATCGAGATAAAACAAATGATATCTTTATACAGAACCTCGCTTATAAACCCGCGTTTTGACTATCTGACATATGCTTGTAATTATAATACTATTTAAAATTTGACTAATCTATTTAGGGCCCAGTTGAAGTGTTCATTACGATGATTAATGTTTTATATGAATCCAATCGCGCGTTGGACTAATTTATTGAAGTTAATATTTGTTTATTGTATGCTTTTTATTGAGTTATAATGCTATGGACGTAGATAATATTTGATTATTAGCTTGATGCATTCTTGAAATATATAAAAATTAGACTATATATACGCTGCTATAAAATGTAACATATTGACTAAATTTAGATATAGTTATTATTAGGCACTATTTTATTTAAATAAACAACCCTAAATACTAAAAAAAATGTTAAATTTTAATCTTTCTTCTCGTTAACATTTATAACAATAAAAACTGATGACCTATTACGATACTAAAATTATCATTGTTATCTAGTTATAGCTAATAAACCAAACTATTCAACACTACAACTAAATTTTTGGCGTTATCAGCACCAATGGAATCGCTATTGTATGTTCTGCAGTAAATCATCTATCTATTTCGTTTCCCCTTCATTGATTTTACTTTAATTTCATATAGATGTGAAGTTTTAATATCTCAAAAATGCGACGTTTTACTAAGCAATATTTATTGTTGTATCACCATCCTGTCTAATTTTTATATACAGTCAAAATTATGAGTAAATTGCCCAAATTTATTTCTTGAGTATAATATTCTTAAAAAATTCAAATATCTATCTATTAATAGAATTTAAAAATTCGATGGGATCACTTTTTTTTTAATAACGTGAACTGAGTTATTATCATTTATATTTGGTATTCTATCATATTTTGAACCAGATATAATTGTATAATATCATATTTTCCGAGTATAAGTTGGTAGCTTGTAGTCAATTGACTATTTAATTCCATTTGATCAATAGCGAAAAAATTATTTTGATTCATAATTGAAGTTTTCTTTAACAAGCGTAAAAAAGTTTATCATAAATTTATATGTATGATATAAATAAATTATCTTTTGAGATAATAAATCATAATATACTTGATGGCCCGCATAATAATTCTTTTTTTTCAATCTAAAATTTTCTACGCTCGCTATAATTGACTATTTGAATCTAAGGTTTTAAAGTTTAACCCGTTTTACTTTTCGAGCTCTATTTTCGAATTGATAAGCATTTAGGGAGCCGCTTTCATTGGAACCAATAGCGCGAAAAGCGTATTTGATGTATCGAGTAGCTCGTTTTATAAACTATATCCAGGTAATAATAAAAGTTTAATTGTCGCTATAAGCGACCAATCTTTATTGCCATAAATTCCAACGAGAAGAAAGACAAAGATTTGAAAATTGTGAAATTTACCTGCATTTATATAAAATTTGCAAGAGAGAATACTAGGTAAAGTCTCAACAAAAAGATAAGTGGCACTTAAATAGTATGTATACTATTAATAAAGTATATATTAATCATGATTTAAAAAAGGATACCCCGTACCATAAACATGAAACATTAACTAATTTTATGAAATAATTGATATATACGCGAAACAGATTATATAAATATGAAACATTCAATATTGAAATATTATTAATAACATATGGGATATTCTTAGAAGGAGCGGAGCTATTTTTCTTTACATAAGCTTAGTCATTGCATTATCATATTTGAGATTCAATATGTGGCTGTAGTTGGTATTATACGTTTATAATAATTTCTTTATAGTGTTTGAAAAAATTGTAAAAACACACTCATATTTATCGTCAAAATTCAGTCGCATAATTGATTATATTTATTTTTTCAATAGATTATAATGCCTGAACAAAAAATTATCCCTATTTGATCCTAATAGTAAAAATAATTATTCTATAATAGCAAACATAACCTGCTCTTTTAAATATTTATTTTGCTAGATTAATTTTTTTTTCCTCAAAAAAAAACTACCATTCCAAGACCAATTCTTCTATAAAGTACACTCTTTTAGTTTATTTATCTTTATAAATAAATTTTTTCACAAGTTTAAAAGTCCTATTTAACCCGATCATCACTAAACAAGCAGCTATCCGAAATTTATAATTTACCTGACTTTGATACTTACGAATGATCTATACGTATATGTAAGGATTGGGGCATTCACGGCAAAGTGATTCGTAATTAGATTTCCAGTAATAAATTCACAAAGTTCACCTAGCCAATAAAACTGAGTTAAGCGTTAAATAGAATTTGTTCTAAAAATGATTTTCTACGTATTATCACAACACTGAGTAAATGTAATAAACAAAATTTAAAAAAAAAAAGCCAATTTGTTCAAACTATTTAGAAATTGTTTATATTTAATTTTGCAGTCGCTTTGTTTTATCTGTAATAGCGAAAAACCTCGAGTATATTTTTATCTATTTAATTATAGTGCTAAATATGAAGAGATCCACGGATGTTTTAAAAATCAAAAAGGCATATGAGGTAAACCAATTAAATACTTCATATCTTATTAATATCAGCTAAATTTAATCTTTTTTTTATTAGTCAAAAAACGAATATTCTGAAATAATTAGCAATGCTTTTATAAATCAACGAGATTTCGATATTGAATATAGACCAATTTTGGATCTCGAAGAATGGAAACAGAAATCAATCTTCGAAATCACAAAGAAAAACGTCAAACACTTGTTAGTATCCCTTATCCGATTATACTTATTTTTAAAAGCGCCCCCCATATAATATTAATTATAAATTTAATTACCTCACTAAAAATTATTATTTAAATTTAGCTACAATGTTGATTCAATAATTTGGGATGACCTTAGCAAAAAACAAGAGATTTTTGCAGATACAATGAGGGTAATAATAATTACCTCCAAAAATAAAACTGTTGTTGGATTCTCTTCTTTCGATTTTTCTTTCGAAGAAACTATTTACGAACATGATATTCCTGTGCTGTATTGGTAAGTATTAATTTTCTATCATTTTTTTTGCTTATTTTTCGCTTTTTATGTCAGAAAAACATTGTTCCTGTGTTTGTCATAAAGTAATTCGCCAAGTTTTATTTAATGATAAAAATAAGCTACGAGATTCAAATAAGACCCGAGTATAGTAGAAAAGGTTTGGGAAAATGTTTAATTGAAGCAATGGTAAACATTGGTAAATACAATAAAATGGAAAAGCTTATGCTGACAAACTTCAAGGGTAAGATTACTCGTCTCATTATTTATTTTAATCTTTGTAAGCTCATTATTTTATTTATTCTGCTGATATTACCAAACCTATATTAAAGCAAATACAAATGCAAGATATTTCTACGCAAAAAACGGTTTCCTTGAGGACGAAATATCTCCTGATTATGAATCTGATTCTCCCCAGTACGGTTATGAAATATTAAGCATTTCTTTGTAAATTGTAAACTATTTAAAACAGTTTATAAATGATAAAAAATAATCAAATCTTTATTCCTATTCGATACATTTATTTACAGGTGAGATTTTTTACGTAAATAATATTATGTAAATTAGAAACTTCAGTTTCTAAATAACTAAATTTATTCTCCATTGCTTTAACATTTTCTATTGAAAAGGATTATCTAATACTCATTTGCAATTTATTTTTTCCTCATGAAACTGGCTAGTAATTATAGCATTCAATAAAAATAATTCTTTATCTAACAATTTTATTGAATCAATTAGGGCTTAGTGTCGTTTAAAAGCGCTATTTGAAATTATTCTACAATATTTGGGCAATTCTTAGGATTTGCGAAACTCATTTTTTTTAAGAATTATATTTGCTAATGAGAATTGGATTTTATCATTGACTAATCAGACAACTTTTCGATTGCATTTTTTAATGAAATTTAAAAATTGAAAAAAAAGCAGATGAGTAACAAAGATTTAATTTAAGATACACTTCTCAAAAGAATCTCGCGTCGATATAAATTTTACAGAAAATGGGATAATAAAAGTTGATGTATACGTAATATGTCGGTTTAAAATGTTAAATTTTTCTTAGCAGAAAATAGCCTATAAAAACCTCCATTCCTTTTTAATTGACTATTACAAAAATTTCTCAGCTATATTTTAGCTTAGAAATTACTAGTCATATGATCGAAATCAGTTGTTTAAATTCAATTCTATAATTCTCATTTTATTTTGTAATAACTCTCATTGAATAAAAACGTTTATTCATTATGCTGAAGAAGATATCATAGCTTTGCAACTGGAAATCTATAAAAATTCAATAATTTTCTAGTATATAACTTGGCTTTTTTCACATCAAAAAAAACTATATTTAGAATGGACCATATTTTCAAAAAAATAAACTTATATTGTCTAGTGGAGATTTTTTTTATAGTATAAAAATTGTCAAAGCATTATTTAGTTTTGTTTCGAGTTATTGATTTTTTAGGCATTTATATATTTAATTTATTTTAACCCTTTCACTGGGGGTAGACTATTTTTGATCTATCAAATCTATCCAACTGTACTTAATTAAAATACTTTAATTCCGAAGCCTTAAGAAATATCGGAATATTGTAAATTAATAGCAAATAATAAAATTGCTTATAAATTATAAACGGGCCAATGAATAGATTGAGGACCGAGCTAGGCATTACTCAAATAAATACCAAGTCCTCCTTAGCACGCGAACAAGAATACCATAAATGAAGCAACTCCAGAAAATGGATATCTGATCTAATTAATAATCCCATGCTGAATCTCAATAAAAATTTGATGCGCGGGTCAACCGAAAAAACTCTATATGACAAAGCACTGAAAAACGACAAATCAATGATACCACAGTAGATGAGAAAAGTATACGGTCGGAACCAATCTAACTCGATGGACCTGGAGCTCAAATACCCTGAGCGTCAAAAAAGTTTGCTACACATAGTCAAAATTAGAATCGGCGCATACTGGACAGCACAGCGCATGGTCAGTGCGCGCATTATTGATGAGGCGTACAAAAATGAATGCCCATTCTGCAAAATGAAAACACCTGAAACTGTAGAGCACATACTCCTGGACTGCGGACGTTGGACAGCGGTACGGTGGAACACTACAGGGCCATATATTAGAGAAAAAACGCCCATACTGAGCCTGCAGCTCAGTAATCTTACGCCTTTTTCAATCTCGCAGATGTTAGTTGGTAAGCTCCTGGGTGATGAGTTAAAACTTAGCTCGTTGGCGATCTACCAAGGTTCCGACACTCCGGTCACCAAAATTGTGTTGGAAACAGCAAAATTTCTGGAGGTCATCTCATTGCACCGAAAATTGATCCTCGAGAGAATAAAATTTTTACCAATCTCCTTCACTCGACGCCTAAAAGGTACGAAGAAGGGTTGGCTGAGCGAATTTTTTATATAATATTTTTAAATTAGTTTTATATGTATTTTAAACTTGTTTCAATAAGCTCCTTATAAAAAATTTTATAAGCGGGTCAATACTTTTGATTCATTTAAAGAGATTTGAACGGGAAAGGATTAAAAAAATGATAGATTTACATTTCTCTAAAAAAAAAAAATAAAGAATAAATGTCCAATATCTCCGACTATCAATATTTATAAGAGATAATATTTTATAATTTTGTAAATCATATTATAAAACAACACCTTAAACCGTTATTTTATCTCTTTAATGTTTGATTTTTACTAGATCACACCAACGAATTTAGGCTTTTACGCCATTAGGACTGCTTTATTTCTATTCTCCAGTAACAATTTTTATATATTTCCCAGTAATTATTCATATTTATAATTGTTAATAAAATATAGCAAAACTTATATTGATCTAAAAATTAATAAAAAAACACTATTTGATAAATATTTCACTACATTCTTTAAATACTATTATTGTGAAATACCGGTTTATATTAAATTGAAAGCTTTTATTTCAAATAAATTCTTTATATAAGACGATAGAATTTAAATCATTATTATTTTTTCTTAATTTTTTAGTTGAAAATGGACAGTATTATTAGGTTTTTAATTTAAAATGTTTATATTAAGTTAATAAACATAAATTTTAATATTACTATTTAACTCAATTTAAGAGAAGTAAATCGAAATAACTATGTAAAATACTTAGCTTAAATACTAAATGTTGCATTTACTATACAAAAAAGAATTTAGTTAAGAAAAAGATAAACAGATTTTTATATCAATAAAGAAACTTTAGGTATTTATTTATTTACTCATTCATTTATAATAGCTACTTATGTAATTTTACATTCCATAGTAGAGAAAATTTATATTTAATGGCTTTATTATTTTCATAGAACAGTAATATTTTTCCTAATATAAGAAAAATATGATTATCTTATAGATCACATATTTAAATATTACTAAAAATATCACAGCTGAGGTGAAATTCGCTTCATAAAATAATAAAAAGAGAATCAAAGAATAAATAGTGGAATCATTTTATAAGAAAAAGTCACAAAGAAAAAAGAAACTCAAAGAGACTTTTTAAAAAGCAAGCACACCAAATATTTTACGTTATTATATCTATTCAGAATAAAAAGAATTAAAGACACAATTACCAATATTAAATATCAATTAGATCGAATTTATTGAATAAAAGAGAAATAAAAGACTGCTTTTAGCTTTTACCTTGAGAATTTTGAAATTTATCATCATTATAAACAGTTTTTATAGACAGGAGAGAAAGTATATGTGGAGAAAAAATAAAGTTGGTGGATTTTTATCATCTATTGAGCTGAAATAGTCCATTCAAATAAAAAAAAACAATTAAATTTAATTTAAATCCTTTTATCAAATTTACAGAAAAAATTTCATTTTATTAATATAAGTAAAAATGAATAAAAAATGTTTTATATTTGCTAATAATGAGTGATTTTTAGTTGTATTTTACTTAAATTTAGAATATAGCTATATAAGTATTTAAATTTTTTTTTACGGAAAATTATTAATAAGGTATTTAATAAAATTCAAAATATTTTTTTAGGTTTATTTAATTGATTCTTAAATTAAATATAAATAGCCTTCTATAGGCCTAAATAAATTTTAGTTCATTGATAGCCGTATTATTCCATGAAAGTTTTTATATAACATATGATTTAAAATAAATATACTAATAATAAAACCACAAATATATATAAAGGGGAAAAAATACCCACTAATAAAATTATTAATGCTTATGAATATTAATAAAAATTAAATAAAAATTAAGCGGTATTCCTAAAAAATAGAATAATATTAAAAGTAGTGAAATTTTATCGATAAAATTTAATCCACAAAGGGGAAAAAAAAAATAATAATAAGAAACAAATAAAAATGAAGATAGAATATAGAAAACATATACAGAAAGAGTTGAATTAAATTTCAATTATGGCGATTATCAGAAGAGTATAAAAGTGAAAATAAGAAAAATATTTAAAATCATTATTGAAATTTTTTTATAAGAAAACATAAATGAAAAAAGTGAAAATTTTCTTAAAAAGAATGCTATAGATCATATATCCTGAAATCCTAGTTTGAGTGATGGAAAATTTGTGTCCGTAGTTATTTTTTATATAATTGTTTTTCCTCTAAAAAATTAGCAAAAAAAAACACTCATAGTACTTATTTTATATTAAAATCTTACTTATAATACAAATAAATATATTAAAAATGTCAGTTTAAAGTATATATTATCTTAAAGATAAAAATAAGGGAAATAAAACTAATTGAAAAACATAATTATCCAAAAGTGGAAATTCAGCTGTATCCATAATAAGTTTTATAACAAAAAAAATAGAATGTAAAACTGGAGCTTGGTTTTGAAATAAAATTCCATCGATAATTAATATCCAATAATTATTTGCTCTTATATTTGAATTTTATCTTATTGAATGTCAGTTATATTAATAAACCGACTATAAGTATCATTATTTGTTAATATAGCTCGATTTTTTTCGTCAAATTTAGACAATTTTTATAAAATAAATATTATTTTTTCTGGAAAACACTTGACATCTTATAGAAAACAGTAAGAAAAAAAAATACTAAAATCAAAGCAAAAATAATATAAAAAAGCTAAAATAATTAAAATATTAAAATTAAAATTAGATTAAATTAGAATTATGCATTCTGGAATTTCGTCATAACAATTGAATCACGCGATTATTAAAAAAATCAACTATTCAATCGCGCAATAATTAAAAAACCCAACCAATTTAATCCATAAATATATACCAAATTAAGCTATTAATCCACTAGATTATAATTTTGCATTACATAATTAGGTCATAATAGCCGAATTATAATATAGAATAAGAAAAATATACTTTTTTTTAATGAATAAAATCTTTAAATAAGTATGATATTCAACCTGAATTATAGAAAATTTACTGCTAAAAAATTTACTAATTTTGCCAAAACTGTTGTTTATGTCTCATTTTTTCCCATTCGAAGAATATATATTTAATCGTTAAAAGAGAAATATGATCCTGTATTTGGAACGGAAGAAAAAATATAGCTGCATAAAAGACATTAATAAAAATGAAAAAAGTGTGGAGGGATGATATACTGGACATCGAACCAAAAATAAAAACATAATTATTAAAAGGTATAAATAAAAATGACACAAAAAAAATCTAGTCTTATATGGCTC
Source organism: Smittium culicis (assembly GCA_001970855.1). Lineage (NCBI taxonomy): Eukaryota > Fungi > Kickxellomycota > Harpellomycetes > Harpellales > Legeriomycetaceae > Smittium > Smittium culicis. The sequence goes on along the minus strand of LSSN01002980.1, from coordinate 12,244 downwards.
ATGAATCAATGAGTCAAAAATTATATTATATTCAATCTTACAAAAATAATAAAACAAACATCGTAAATTATTATATGTGCAGCAAAAGAGTAAAAAAAAATTTTTTTTTTGAAAAATTATGTATAAAATAATTCTGGAAATTTTAATCATCAGCTATAAAGACGACGAGAAATTAAATTAAATTGAGTTACTTATACTAGAAATAAATTTTATAATATTTTTTTGCATAAAAATTTAAATAAATCAGAAATACTAGCCATCAAAAATGAGAAAATAAATACTTTTAATACAATAAAATATTCAGCAAATAACTATGAAAATTCTGCGAAAATAGTAAATTATATGATAATAAATAAGAATAAAATCATAAAATTCCGAAACGGTTCAAAAATTTTCGAAATCATAAGTAATGAATAACATAAAATAATGGAAATATAATACAAAATGTTTTTATATTATGATAAAAAAAAAATATGGTATTTAAATAAAAAAATAAAAAGAGAAATATTGAAAAATGAAGGTCAGAAAAATAAAATTGAAATAAAAAAGAAATATCTTGGAATCCAAGAAAGTTCATTTTACTTTGGATATTAAAATATAATTAAAATTTAAATAACCCAAAAAATATAATAAATTTTCTGTTACAGTATATGAAATCAGCAATAATTCCAAAAAAAAAACAAACAATTAGTACCAAGGAAATAAAATTTGTATACTTCTTTAGTTAAGAAGAGAACTTAGGCCTTGTATACATAAAATATTAAGATTACAGACGCTCTGACACTTTTTAATAAAATTTCTAAACGAAAAATCGATAGAATAAATAGGATCTGAAAAAATATTTACCAAAAAAAATTTAACAGCTTTAATTTTTCTATGAGCTCATGAATTTCAGAAAAATAAAGGCTTTGTGAATTTGGTCATCCACAGCTTTAAAATCAGAATTTTCTCTGTCAAATATCATATTACACCCTGTAAAATTATTCTAATGTTAGAAAAAAATGTATATCGACATAAAAAAAAAAAATTATAACTTATACTCCTTATATTTTAATCAAATTTCAGCTTCTAATAAGATATCTGTTGTTTTATATTCAATAAGTAGAGCTGAGAAAAATTAATTTCTCTTGTTTTGAAACGTTTAATTAAGAAATTATATTTTTTTAGTTATAAAAATTAAAAAAAATAATATTTAATTGATAGAATTTATCAAAAAATATAATAAAACAATAAATCTTGATCAATAGATAATAAAAATAATATGGTTTGTATAAATTTGTGTTTTATCCGGAATTTGGTAATTTTATAAGGGTATATTATATACTACTTGAAAGAGAAATAAATTTATAAAAGTTCAAATCCACTCAAAAGTCATTATATAAAACATTTTATTAAACATAATAGGAAAAGAGGAAAATAAACAGAAAATATGAAATTTAATACACATAACCAGCGCATGAAAATATTTGATTTGGTGTAAAAATATTTTTTACTCTTATACAAAAGTGTCCATCTATTTTTATGATAAGCTCTCCATGAAGTCTTGTTTTTATTTTTCTCTAAGAACTTTATATATATGATAAATAGCTGAAAAAAAACTTGTATAAATAGTGGAGCTTATTCCGATTTTGGAATCTAAGCACAATTCAGAAAAAATGTATCCACTAATAGATCAATAAAATTACACAAAAAACCCCATTTTATTGTTCCATGCGAAAAAAAAGAGCTATCAATCAAGAGAATATATCAAAAAGGTTTTATTTAATTCTTTTATTTTTTAATTTGATCTATATGCTGTCATATTATCGGATCTATTATTCTTATTGACCAATCATATATTATTATTAATTTTATAATATTAAGAAAATTGATTTCACAAAAATTATGACTGTTATCTATACCAAATATTTTTAGAGGCTATAGATATTACTCCTGTCCTTATAGTAGAAAAAGATATTCTAGTTTTGATTATAATATATTTTTATCGAATAGTTTTATTGATTTAGGCCTCGAAACTGGATTAAAGATATTTTCTGATTTAAAGATTATTTAAAATATATAATTAATTCTAAATAACCCAGAGACTTTTCGTGATGTTATTATTGTAATCTAAGAATTGATTTATTTAGGCTTTTTTAGACACGTTATTATGATACAATAGCTTTGTTCAGATTTTTATTCGTTATTTTATCAAACACAGTTTGAGATTAACATGAAGTATAATATATAGTTTTTAAAGCCAATTTGAATATATAGACCTAAAAATGGGTTTTTATAAAACTTCGATGGTATAAATTGTTATTTCGGAAAAACTTTGAATGCAAATGAAAGATATATTTGGATTTTAAGAGGTTATTAATCTAATTTCTATATGACATTAGCATTATACTAACTTATATTAATAGAGGTGAATATGAACGATGACTCATTAAAAATTTTATAAAATTTTCTAAAATAGGTTTTTTTTAACAATTTAAAAATTTATACTTGTTCTTGGCACAAATATTTCCCATTAAAAAGCAGTTATTTGAATTTTTCTGGTGTTTATATATCATATGCTCAACTTTAATAGGTATTATTATATTAATAAAGGTTAAAATAAGAGTTTGAATAAATTTTGGAAGGTGGATTTTTATTTTATTTTAAAGATAAACTAGCAAGATAATTAATAAAATATTTTCCCTGAGATTTAAATAAAGAAAAAAAATAAAGGTTTTTTTAGTAATTAAAAAAATCTTATGCATAAATAAAAACTGAGATGTGTCATATGTTAAATATAGATCCAAACAAGGATACTATAAGCGTGATATTTTTATTTAATAATAAATAATTACATATTAATATTTCTTGGATAGTATCTATATTTCTTTATTTTTTTTTTTATTTAAATTATACTAAAAGTTGATATAACTTTCTCAATTAATTTTAATTTTTATAAATTGATAGCTAACTTTTTTTATTTTTAGTTTAAAATAAAAAATTATTTTATTAATAAGGGAAATGTAAAATTTATTGTGATAAATTCTTTTAACATTGGAAAATTCAATAAACTATTTAAATGAGTTAAATTATATCTTATATCGCCTTTAATTTCTATATTTGATTTAATTTTAAATATAGCGCGATTTTTGAAAATTTTCATGCATTAATGATTATATATATTTTTTAAAGAATGGAACTTATAAATTAGATCCGATTTTAAACATGATATATACAGTTTTTGATTCATATTTTTGTTTTAAACGGGAAGTTTATTGATAATGCAGTTTTGATTCATATTGAGAAACAATTATCAATTTTGTATAGAGGGTAATTATGTGAATTTCATTTATCAATAATAATGTGTAGTGACGTAAATTGAATGCATTATTATTTAAAATATCCCTAAGAAAAGCAAATAACTTAACAGCGAATGTATTAAGTTTAATTTAATATGATATTTGACTATTTTACAGCCAGAAATTTAACAAATATTTATTGAGCTAATATATTCATTAATGTTATTTTTATCTAACTAATTTTGAGAGTTTTATATATGAATTTTCAAATAATGTATAAGTAGTAGTAAATTATTAAATTGTATATTTTAATCAATATTGAATCAATTATTGGTGAGTGTGGAAGGATATTGATCAGCGAAGGTGGGGTTGCTTGAAAAAACCGAGTATTTACTATTTCTTATACTCTTTCGATGAATGTTTAATAATCTTAAACTAAAAGAGGATTACAATTTTTAATTATTTTCTTAGCAATATACTAAAAATTTTCAATTTTTATGATAATCTAATGATTTTTAGGCGAAAAATACTGTTATAAAATTTAAGCAATAAGGGTTTTGAATAGTTCATAATTTAATTATAATCAAGAAATTGTATTGGTTAAATTCTGTAGATCAAAAATGGTTGATAACTTTTGAAAGGCTTAAACCTTTCGCGGGCAGTAGAATATTTTTAGTCTAATAAATATAATAATTTTTTTCAATTAATATACTTTGATTGCGAGGACTTTAAAAATATTGGTGTATTGTAAAATAGCAGCAAATAATTAATTTTCTCAATCATCATAAAATAGTTTTTTTAAAGATAGTTGGACGGGAAAGGGTTAATAAGGGAATTTTTATTGGAGTAAGGATAATAATCAAAAGTAAATAAAAATTCCTAGAGCTAATGGCCAGTGGATATAAAAAGTTACGCGAAAGTAATTTTTTCAGGTTTTTTTTAAAGCATTTTCATAACAATTTTCAAGTAAAAAAAAAAACGAATAATAAATTTATTTTATTTTTGTAAAATATTTAAAGTTGTAAAATGTACTAAATTTAAGCTGGATTTTTTTTTTAAAACTTGATTATGGAATTTTTCCATATAATTAATTTCTTTCATGCAAGCTTTTTGTTTACATATATATGTATATAAATAAATTATAAATAAATTATAAATTACTTTAAAGTAATTATCAAGTTAAATAATAAAGATTTTAAAAGAATTTTTAAAGTTGTGGAAAATGTGATTGAGTAAGTAGCTAATTATAAAGAGTTGCAGTTATTAATTTTACATTTTAGAGTTTAGTGGGTGGAGAGGAAGAAAATGATCGAGAATTTGAATGATTATGAATAAGCGGAGGAGTGGGTGGTAGCAAAATAATTTTTGTTTTGGGTAATATGTTTTGCAGGAGTAGAAAGGGTTTTATCCCATTCATGGCTAACATCTGAACATTGGAATTAATTGTAGCTAGTAATGGTATTGATGAGGTTGGATCTGTTGGGATAGTATAATGATTTCTCAGGCAGAAAATCTTAAAAATATAATTATATAGTAAAATAATGAGTTGTGAGAATGATTGGATATGAAACATCTAATCAAATCAAGAGGGAAGTGGTGAGTTTAGGAGAGAGGATTTGATCAGCAGGGAATTTCGAGTGGATTTAAGTAAATTTGGAGAGGATTTGGTGAAATTGGGCAATACAGGTCATCTTTTTTTTTTTCTTTCCTTTTCTTGTCCAGTTTAGTATTTATTTTTGGGAAACGCGTAGACGTAAATGATAGCAATTTACTAATCAGAGGAATAATCTATCCAATAAAAATCATGCATGAAATAAATATTATGTTTCGGCTTAATAATAAAAAAAAAATATAGTCAATTATGGAAAAAAAAAAAGAAAAATCGTAAAAATTTTACAGGCTAAAATATTTTTTTTTTAATCCAGACATCGTTAGTTATACATTTAATGTTTGAGACTTTTATAGTCTTTATTGAAAATATAAGCCATTCTTAACCGTAACTCGCCAGTCTAAAAATCACAGAAAGCTTGATTTAGCTGATGCAAACTTTGCTAATCTAACACTCCAATTGTTTCTAATTTTCTTTCTACTGCTTCTATACCCACTCTCATGTAATTTACTTTATGAAGCGTAAAAGATTCCTACAATAATTATAAAATTCAACCCCATCATCTTTATAAAAAATAGGTTGGTTGTTTTTCTTATTTAATTTTCTGGCTAATTTCCGCGATTCTTTTCTCCATTGCCTAATCGTTTTACCCTTTAATTATTTTTTAGATCAATAGTACTTCATTTAAAAAATAATGAATACCGGCACATTAAAAAACCAAGAGCCTTTGGAACTACACGATGATTATTCAATCGATTTCGAATCTGACTTTGGAATTAACCTGTCTAACGATATGGATTTCGCTAGCTACTCTTTAAATAATTTCGTCGATAACGTAAATAACGATTCGAGTTTTGAACTGCAAACTGACCAGGATACCCAAGATGCCATCAAACAGCTAGAAGAACAGCTCAAAAGATATGAAAGCATCCCTGACTCCGTCTTCCAGTCTGACTCAATTGATAATCTGTTCTTCCCTTATGTCAGCGATCCTCATCACATCCAAAATCAAAAAAATTTAAATAAAGTTTCTGCTTCTAGCTCTGAAAAGCCAGATAATTCCAATTTTCCTTTCAACCTTTCTAGCCCTATAAAAGACCTATTTCAAAAGAGCTTTGCCGACTCTAAAATCACTTTAAATTCTAAAACTATTTCTCATTCTCTAATCAATAGTAAACTATTTCCTGATGATCCCCCAAATACCGCTACCGGTTCTCCAGATATGAACAGTTCCTTTTTAGATAAAAGTATGCTTGACATAGAGCGTTTTGCAAACTTTCAAATTCCATTATCCGATTTAAAACAATTATCTCAAAACTTTGACCATAACATCGATCGATCGACAACTTCAAATCAACCAATAACCATCGATAAAGACTCAGATTTATTTGACTCTTTCCTCTTAGACGATTATTCCCTACTAGACAGTTTCCTAAAAAAAAACTCTAAAAGAAAAGATTTTGAAGATAGCGATTTTCTATACCAATTTGACAAAAAACAAAAAAATTCTGATTTTGACCAATTATTCAAGCTCAATAGCTCCAGGATTAACTCATCCACTTCTCAAGATAGTTCTGATACGAAGTTAGATAAAAACTCAATTCTTAATTTACCTCATGCATCTTCCTCGTCCAATAAAAATTTAAGCAATAGCTCGTCTGCCAATCCTGAAATAAAAAAAAATAATCCTATTTTACAACCCATCTATAAACCAAAGTATTCAAACTCTAACCTTCGCCTTGAAAGCGACTCAAGTAAAAGCAGCAAAGTTGCTTTTCTGGATGACTCTAAAGACTCCCCTTTTCCTGACAACTTGAAAAAACTAGATTCGACCGATCCCCCTTCTGATAACGAAAATAATCAAGACCTCTACAAGGGTCCAACCCACTTCATCGACATCTCTGGAATTCCCCACATCTCTTTCACTTACACCCTAAACGGAAAGTTCTTAAGGTATACCATAAGATGTGACATCGAAAAAGCCCCCATCTCCGAAATACCAACCTCATTTAAACTTAACAATATCTTATACCCAAAAGCTCACTGCAGCAAAGCTGACTATAAAGGCAACCGCTGGGATTACGAGAATTCTTGTAACTTTTACGGCTGGCGATTAGCCTTTTTAAACCAGGAAAAATTGGCTGGAATGCGTGGAACTTTGCAAAGAGCTGTTGACAGTTACCGAAACCTCATGACCGGCCGCAAAAATAGAAGAGTCAGCAAACAGCAAAAACTCATGCAGCCTGAATTCATTGTTGGTAGCGGTCCTAACGGTCTCCTCAATTACGACTCCAGAGATAATACCAGAATCCCTTCCTCTTCAAAGCCTATTAACCTCGGAATCCAAATCGATTCTGCTTCAAAAGTCTCCTTAATCGATCCCTCTAAAGATATCAATTTCACCAGAAAACACGTTATCAGCGAAAGGGGTGAAACCAGATTTTTAGAATTCAGAAAAAAACATATCTCTTCAAAATTAAGAGACGTCAGTGAAACTCTACACGAAAGCTCAAGCTCTCTTCCAAAAATGATCCTTGTCGATGTATATACCAGAAATCGCTTCGACAGGATAAGAATTAAAGCCGATTTAGCCTCTGTAGATTCTGCTGCTGTTCCTGAAGAATTTCAACGAGCTCACTGCGTTTATCCCAGAGCTCTAGATACTGCAAAAGAACGGTATAGAGGCGCATTAGGCAGATGGGCATTCGAAGTGTCCTGTAATGAAATCGCTTGGAAATTGGCCTGGCTAAATAAACCTAGACTTGCGTCCAAACGTCCAGTTATGCAAAAATGCCTTGACGCTTATCGTTGGAGATTACCTTCACCCCCAGTTGATTTGCTAGATTGTTTGAAGTCTACTCCAGAAGTTCACTCCGATTCCCAGTTTTTAGCTCTTTGGGTTCCAAGATGGGGAAGAAAACAATTCATTGACCGAAAATTCAGCAATGAAAATGACGATAAATCAGATGAAACAGCTTCTAGCTCTAACCCAAAACCGTCCAAAAAGCCCGTGAAAAATCTTAAACCCAATAAACAAATTATTAAAAAGTCTGCTGAAAATTCACAATTCGGCTTTGACCAAAGTAATTCTGTTATTGGTACAATTATTTCTAATAACATGAAAGTTTCTCAAAATCAAAGCATACTTTCTAAAGACTCGATACAATTAAATAGCTTTGGTAAAGTCAACCAAAAACCTGTTTTACTTAGTAAACCGCAGCCAATTGGCGAAAACAAAGATTCTATCAACTCGACCTCATTCACTCCCGTCGAGATAGCTTCTGCTGTCGTAGCAGCTGCTCAAGCCGTTAGCGGAATGCCTAAAATTATCCAAAATATAAATAATCCCATCTTTAAAAACGCAGATACATCTAATAGCAATGTCTTACCCTTGAAAGAATCAAACAACCTAAATGATAGCTCTGATCAATTTAAAACTGACGGTTCTTACCTATTTGATATTGGAGACAAGATTCATGTGCTAACTGGAAATATGAAGGATGGGTACATAGTAACTACCGCTGATCAGTATGAACCTGGTAAGCAAATAGGATCTGTGATTTACCCTAGCGCAAATAGCCAAAACATAATCAGTAATGGTGGGTTTGGAAACGGCTTCAAAATCAATTCATTATCCAACATTAATGACCTAAACGCAGTTTCAAATTATCTCAGCTCCTTGCCAAAAATAGACTCGTTGCCTAACTCATCTACAACCTGCTCAAACAATCAAAAAATTGCTAGCAAGCCTGTAGATTTTAATCCAAATTCAACTGTGAAAAAACTAATCCCAATTAATAGTAACTCTCAAATTGATCAAAATAAATCTAGTATCCAAATATCTAATACATCTGGAAATAATCCCAAAAGTAAACCAAAACGATTGCAATCTAAAGATAATATTTGCTCTAGCTCAAATAAACCAAAAATTCCAACCTCTGAGATCAATAAATCAGCTGATAATAACAACGTATTGATTGAGATAAGCGCCCATAATAAATCGCAAAACACCAGCCTTGACTTTAAACCGCTTGCTAGTAATTTAATTACCAACTTAAATGCTGGCTCTGATAGCTCAAATCAACCCACTAATTCATCTGAATCTATTTTGCCACATCCAGTTATCAATCTTGGCACAAAAAGCTTCTCTATGCCTAATGGATTATTACCTAATAATTTGGGCTCTATTGTATCAGGAAGTTTTGTTAACATACAAAAGGCACCGGTCAACACTTTAAATGCCAGTAGCAACGAAAACTTAAACATTTCCAATGCTGTAGGACAACCTGACCAGGTCACCTCTATAATGCCTAAAGATTCTGAATCTGGTAAGATTTCGGACCCGCCTAGAATTGCTCCAAAAGCTGTGCCTCCAACAATTTCTGATACAGCCGCTAATAGTTCGTCGCTTTCTAAGCAGCCATCTAAAAAAAGGTTGCCAAAAACTAAAAAAGTGGCTAAAGATAACAAACCTGCTGAAAAGTTGCCCATTTCTAGCGAAATAGTCCCAAACCTGGCTTCAATCGCTCCTTCAACTGCTCAAAATGTAATCAACCCCTTTTTAAACCCATTACTATTAATCCCCAAAAGTAACACCAAGAACTCCAGTGCTAATAAAAAGAAACCCGTGAAAGCATCTAATCAAGCTCCTAAGACAGCAACCAATTCAGGTGTAAACAACCTATTCCCAAAACCAACTCAGCAAATTCTTATCTCAAGCAACGCAACTAATATTCAGCCTCGTATAAGCAATTTTAATCAAGCAGCAGCACCTCCACAAGCTCCAGTGCAAAATATGAACTTGACAAACGAAGTTTCTGGTGCAATTAAACCTAACTTACAAGAGTTTAATAAATTTTTCGGGCAGCAGATTGCGTCGACTGTCCTTAATCAGTTTCCCGTGCAGCCAAATTCGTTCTTTGTGCAAAATCAAAATCAACTCCAGCTGCAGTACCATCAAATTTACCAAGCACAAGCTCAAGCGCAGGCACAGGCTCAAGCTCAGGTACAAGCAGTACAAGCACAAGTACAAGCCCAGATGCAAGCTCAAACTCAGGCTCAGGCACAAACCCAAGCCCATACTCTACAGAATCAATTCCAGCAACAACAGCAACTTCAATTCCAGTTACAAATGCATTTACAACAACAACAACAGCTACAACAAAAGATGCAACAACAAAATCTGCAGATCCCAAATCTCAATCAAATTCAGCACGAGCAAAAAAATTCAAAAAAATCAGATGACCACACTCAAGTGGAGAGTAAAGAAAGCAGCCAAGCTAAAAACGAAGATTACTCGGAATTGAATTTGGAAAATAAAAATACTGAAAACCAATTCCAATTAACAAGTCAAGCTCAAATACAAAACCAGTTAAAGGAAATTGAAATGAAGCTAAATGAGCATAGCAAAAATATACAAAAGAAACTAGAGCCAGTGCCATCAAACAATATATTTCAGCAGCTACAAAAACACTTATCAATCCAAAATCAAACTCAGCTATTACCCACTCCACAGCACATGCCTAATTTTGGCAATGATAACATTAATATAGCCTCTTCCAAGCAAGCACCAGAACCAAACTCTGAAATTACCGATAATACGCCCAAACAACAGGGAACAAGACAAAAAACCGAGGTTGCAAAAGAAGCGGCTTCGATTCTTGCAGAAATTCTAAGAAGCCTTGCTGCTCAGGCCGTTCAAACAAAACAATCTTCCTCTATTCTAAATTCTAAAAGCAGTTCGCAATTAAACATAAATAATACAGATATTTCATCTAAACTGGCTTCCAATGATACTAACGCACCAAATTTATATGCATCTTCAGATAATACTTCTACTAACAATAATATTACAACAAGCTTTAAAGCCACAATTACCAATAACTCACAAGAAAATGTTATTAATGCTTTTCATTCTAATTCAATTATTTCGAAAAAGCACAATCAACCCAGTAATATACATAGCCCACTTCTAAAAAAAATTAGCTCGCAACCTAATATTTTATCATCGTTTATTAGTCTAGAGACATCTAAACCCGGTTTTAACAAAAGTCTATTAACTTCTAAAACTCCTCCAAACTCTAATCTATCAGCTGCTCGCCATAGACCTTCTTCAGCGTTTCAAAAAAATGAAAATACTAAATCGATGCTACATGAATCTTCCAGTTGCACAAACATTAGTAGCTCTAAATACTTTAGCAACACTCCAATGAAACCTTCTGATTCTGAAGTTTACGGTGTAAGCATGGGAGAAGAATCGAAAGTAAGTTTAGATTCCAAGGTTCAAAGACTAGAATCTCTTCTTCACAACCTTCAAAAAATGTCAAACTCTAATAACGTTGAAAAGTCCAACACATCACTAAATTACAACAAAAACTTGAACTTGCTTATTAATGCTCTATCAGGATATCCTGACCAAAAAGCGACGGGTAACTTAAAGCCGTCAACTGAAAATAATATTGCATATCAGCAAGACCAAATACTGACACCAGAGCATGCATCCTTTCAAACCCTTTTGTCTAATAGCAACACGACTCCAAATCCGGGAATAGATAGTAAAATCAGCGATAATACCAATGACTTGATAGAAACAAATACCAAAACCGCAGCTATACAAAACATACAAGATTCAATTTACCGACAACAACTGCTAAAAAAAATCTCTGGCAGCAGCTCTATAAATTCCTTGGATATCAACAACAATAGCGATATTTCCAATCAAGCGGGAAATTCAGAACATGGTTCCAATAAAGGCATTAGCAGCGATATCCAAGAATCAAATTCCCGTAGCCTACAATCTACGCCAGAAACTATGAGGAGCCAAACGCCATCCTCATCCAAAAATATCGAGAGACCATTTGATCTGACGACACCGCCAATTCAAAGCTCATCACCAGGCCACAGCGTTGGCGATAATATGAAGAGCTTAGGTAGTTCCGGCAGAGACAGCAATTCACCAGCTGTTGGAATGGACGAGGTGCCGGCACTTTCGGGTATCAGCAGTTGCACAGGCCGAGACGTCGAGCTCAGCAGTACCGAGGCGCAGAAGCGGCTAGTTACCCAGCAGGCGCTTATAGCCGCGTTCGCGTCGAAACTTCCGCTCGAAGACCTGATTGGAATTCTGTCGAACCTGGCCAGCCAAAAAGCTAGCGAGAATAACAAGGACCAGCTTGCTAAAACTCAATTGTCGCAGCAACTTGAAGCTAGCAGTGTCGGTGATATCAACAGCAACAGCAATAGTAACGGTGGCGGTAATGGCAAGCAGCGAGCCGCGGACGCATCGCCAACCAGCAAGTAAAAATCGATATGGTGGCCCCTAAAATAAGCGACCCCTCACCCCCTTATTTTTTTTTTTTTT
>LSSN01002978.1:0-24823 GCA_001970855.1 Smittium culicis | reverse complement strand
TATCATCGATGGGCATGTATACGCTTATATAATTTCAATACTGATTGTATTTAAGTATACATTTAGTGACCGTCAAACCCCATATTGTTGCTTTTTAATTGTTTAATATTTCGTACATTCTTAAAGTACCCTGTAATTTCGAATACATTCTTAGTACATCATACATTCTATTACAGCCGAATTAAGATTAAATATAGCAATTTTTTAAGCCTAATCATTCTTGATAGACATTCCTGGACTTTAGCCGAAATTAAAATTCAATTTCAACAAATATATAGTATATTTACATTTTTATACTTTTTTACAAGTTAGTTTTATTGACTGATTTTTTAACTTTATGAAAAACCGGCGAAAACCGGCGAAATTTTGCTGATATCATTTTATACACTTTCTAGCTCGAATTCGAGAATTCTGAGTATCAGATGTTTTTTCTAGTTGAATTTTATGTACAATACTATTTTTTTGTTTTTTACGTTTTTTTTTGCAAAAAAAAATATATCACCAGCGTAGTGCGCTGTAAGCTGATTTTTGCTTTTTGACTTTTTTTTAACTTTCTAGCTCGAATTTCTAAATTCTGAAAACGGCAAACTTAATTTCAAGCGATTTAAAATTTTTGATTTTTTTACAAAAAATTTAACTTTTTATAGTATATACTTATACTTTTCATCTGATAATTTATAATTATACATTAAAACTTTTTTATAAATCTATATATTTATTGCTGATATGTTACTACATTGTTTTTTGCACTTTAACCCAATTTTACCAGCTCTTTTTTTACATGAACAAAATACTGTAAAACTATTTGGAAAAAAAAAACAAATTAGCCATTTTAATTTGTGATTGTTTTTGTGAGGAATTTTAATTTAGCAAGTAAGATTATAGAAGGAATATTAATTGTCCAATAATTAGGGTTAATCATATTCATGCAATAACTGCTAATTATTGGCCAGATTTATAATTTGATACTTTTACACTGTAACTCTTTATGCCTAAAAGTGCACTCTTCGTTAAGAATCCCCCATGTGTTTATTTTAAAATGAAATAAAATGTTTAATTATTTAGTATATAAATATTTCTTCCTTTTTTTATGGATTCTTTTTTATTTTTAATAAAATTTTATCATATAATTTAGACAAAGCTTATAAAATAGACTAATATAATAAATGGCATTTTTGTAGTTTTTTTACGTTTCTGAGTAGCAGTACTTGGGTATAATTGAACACTATGAATTGGGCGTTTTAACGAATAAGTTTTTATTATACTTTTAATTAAATTTTTTTATGGTTTGCACATACTATAATATTTTTGAGTCAGATACTCTAATATTCGAAGAACGCTTCATTTAAGTTATTTCCATTTTCTCATATTATTATTCTCTTTAATGATTTATTACAGTTTATAATAATTTAATCTGTTTTGAATATAATATTTAAAGCATGGATACTTAATATCAATTTATTATTAATTAAAAAATTAAAATAATCAAACAGTTCATCGGTGATAACTAATGATCTTGATAAATTGGATATTAAAACATCCAGCAGTAATTTGACTGCTTCTATTGATAACATGTATATTCTAAATAATCGTTTTCAACATAACATAATTCTTTAATTTTTTTTGTCTAGAAACTTGTATTTAATCAAAATTATAATTTCAAGTTTAAATTGTACCTTTTCTAATTTTTTTAAGACTTTTTCTTTTTTATGTTAGATACTTCTGTTAAAGGCGCAATGCTTATTATTTTTTTACAAAATACATCCGTATGATAATTATTATACATAACCCTTTCGATGGCATTATATTAAAAATGAGCCTACTCAAATTGAGCTTTCCTGCCCACTAGCAATAAAAATTTCTGTCAAAATAGTTTATTATTCACTTAGTATGTTTTTTTCGGAAAATAATTTTTTTAGTAGTGGTATTAAAATATTCTCGAATTGAAAAATCATATTTATACAAGGAATAAATTGAATGTTTTTTAAGCTTTGGGTTAAAACGCTAGAAAAAAAAATAATAATAATAAAGAAAGATAAATAATAAGCGTACTGGGAAAATTAGGACCTGAAAATTCGGAATAATGTGTATAAATACTTGTGAAATTTTGATTTATATTCTTAGAATAATTACTAGGTAAAACGAATTGGTTCAGAAGTGATTTTTAGCAATGTAAATGTATATGTTTTATCCTCTATTTTCTCTTAGAAATCCAAGATTATTAAAGCATAATATTTATATTTTTTAAATCAAAATTTCAACCGAAACTTGTGATAGCAAACTTGCTTGTAATATTTTAAAAAATATTACTAATATTTCACTCTAAAAAAATTTTTTTTATTAGAATTAAAGAAAGAAATGCAATTATGAAAAATATATAAAAAAAACTTTGAAACATGATTTTTATACAATTTAATTTTAGAATGAAGCTTAAATAATCAAATATTTATAAATCAATTAAAATCACAATTTTTTAAAATCATTAAAAATCATTTACTTGTTGAATAATATAAGAATTATTTTATTCATTTGCAGTGTATAATTTTTTATTATAATATATAATATATATTATATTTTCATATAAATATTTAGCTAATAAATATCTAGCCAATCGATAAACTTCTTTATATATATTGAAATCGTTTACCTTGGCCAAATAATAAAGCAAGAACAGCAAAAAAATAACAACAAAATAAATATATAATCCATATTCCAACTTTCCTAGAAAAGGGGGATACACATTTGAACCAATCCAAAACCTACTGAAAATAATAAAACTTTATATTTCACTAATTAAATTTTTGCATTAAAAACTTGCTTTTTGAACTTGAACTTAATCTCCCGCTTTGGATATCATTTAATCAATCATTTTAACTTTTATTTATAATAATTACTATTTATCTTACTTTTACTAATTGGCCTCCCTAGTAGTTTTTTTAAATAAATCTTTCAGTTAAATACCCAAAAATGATATCCAAATAAATTCAATTCTATTAAAAATTAAACTTATACACTGCTAGATAATTAAAAAACTGACAATATTATTATTATATAATGTCATAGTAAGGTAGGTTAGTCCTAAGATAGAATCACCTATCGAAAATATTATATTTTACGATATTTTTTTCTTGCACGTCATAGGCACTATATGTCGCGGTGGAAAACCACCAATAGGTATGAAGCCCCTAGTTTCATAAATTATTACATAATTAAAATAAAGCGGTAATGTCAATTTCTCATTAAATTATTAGATAAATCAGAATGATGCAAGCTGCTTAGTCTTTGTTTAATCTATTTTGACATAATTTTTATAATAGGGTATTTTTAAAAATTAAATATAAAATGTGAAGTTTCCCAAATTTTAGAAATAATGTAAACTCTCCGAGTTGGCATCAAAGAAATTTGGCACCTTTTGGATCCAAATATTTTCCAAGTTGGAGATTCCGAACTTTAGTTTTTTTTATCTTTTTTTCGCCTAAAAATAATTGTTTCTGCCAAAAAAATTTCGCTTTTGAAAAAACTCATCTTTTTTTTATATTCCAAATGAGCTGATTATAGATATTTATGGCCAATTGTTCGCGTTCAAGAGCTGAGCGTACAGATATATGCTTAAATTAAAAACAAGTTAATAAATTTTCTAAATTAAAAATTTAAATTTTTTTCTAGCAGTTTTAGGGGTAAAAAATAGCACTGATATTTTTTACATATTCAAACAACCTAAAAAAACCTTTCTCTATGGTTTTTTATTTACCCTATATCAAATTCTGCTTACTAAAACGCATCATAATAAAATAAAATAAAATAAAATATCCTGAAAAAAATCCGAAAAGATTGCCTATAATTATATTAAAACGAAAGTTATTGGCTAAAGTGATATACAAGCTGTGCTTCAAACTACGATTAAAATATCGAAACATCCATTGTTCGATCTTTAGTAAGCCTTTATTAAATTTTTAATAATATTATTATATTTAAACATATTCTATTACTCAATATTGAATATAATAAAAAAAACCAAAAAAGATTTAATTTACTTTTAAATGAGCTTATTAAGCATAAAACTATATAAATTAAAGAAAATTATTTAAGATTATTTTTAATATTGTATAATATTTTGCTGAGTTCGCTATTAAATTTATCCTTGAGTTCTAATGGGATTATATTAAGTGTGGAAAAAATTCTTAAATAATTCTCATCAATTAATCAAAAATACTGATTTTTTTTCCAGATTTTCGATGTATATCAAGTTATTCTTTTGACTATAGTGGTTTTATTGTTTCATTTTACAGAGTTTATAATAACTCATCATCAAAATTAAAATCATCATCTTTCATATTTAAGTATTATTCTGAGCTCATATTAATTGGTCTCTCGTTTTTTTCTTTAATTATACGAATCGAATTTTCTAAATCCTCAATTTAATATTATATACTAATTTCTACTATTTGAATACTTTTTTCAATATAGAAATCAGTTTCAGTTATAGACTTCCAAATATCATAGTTTTTGTGACTGTCTGATTCAATTTCTATAGTATTTCTGTCTTTTGAGTTACAGTTTTCGGGATAAGAAATCTGTATATCTGTTTATTTTTCAGTTAAAACTTTAAAAAAACTAATTATCGTGTTAACCGATGCATTTTCCCATAAAAAAGATGTAATTTCAAATGAAATGCAAGGGCCTAAAGTGTTATATCTTAGATCTTTCGGATCACTTGCTGAACAAATTATATTTTAAATTAATACTGTTTTGCACATAAGATTAAATGAATTTATTATCCCTCTATATAGTGATTGGATAAGCGGTGTTTAATTAGGTGGAATGAACATAAATCAGATGCTTGAAAATTCATTAATTTTATCACCACTGAAATTATCAGAAATAATAAGAATTTTTATACCATTTTCAATTAGCTCTTCGTTTATTTTTGAATAAAAACTTATAAAAATTTCTAGTGTCATGCATGAATTAGAATTATTAGTATACTATAACTTATACGTTGAAAGATGTTTACCTTTAGGAGAAAATGGGCTTTTAGATTTGCCAATTGTCAATGTTTTGAACTTTTCGACCAATGCTCTTAAAGTGAATAGAAAATTTATTCTTACTTTCGAGGATTTCTTTCCTTTTGGACTTTCGTTAGGTCTAATAAAAATTTTATGTGGAAGTGTTCTCCAAAGCAAACCTACTTTGTCATTATTTAATATATCCTTAATATCATATTTTTTTAGAATTTTTTCAGTGTTTTCTTAAATGCCAGAGAAATTTACAGTTCGTTACTCGCCGTTTATAATTTTATATTTTATATCGTTTCTAGATTTCATTTTATAAAACCATCCAGCACTCTCTTTGATATAGTCGAATACTGTATTTTTTATATACTTCATAGCTATAGGTCTTACTGATGGCTCATTTAACGGAAAAATTCTGTCTCCGCAAATATTTATAAATTTTGTAGTAAAATTATTTACATCTCTGTATTTTAGATTAGGAATTATTTTCCGGGTCTTTGATACAATTTGCTCGGAATCTATTAGCTTTTTTTTTTTTTTTTGAAATGTTATATTTTTAAATTTTAAACTCTGAAGCGATATAATTTTAATTATTTTCTATCCTCGATATTACTTCGAGCTTTTGGTTCAAAGTTAATGATTTTCTCTTATATTTTTTTAGAACACTATACACATTGTTGCGAGATTATATTATTATTTGAAAGAAATTAATAAATGATTAATCTAAATAATTGATTTCAATTAATGAATTTAAACTATAAATACACTAATGTCAGTGTAGACATGACACAGAATGAAATGGACTCGAAAAACATTCCACCGAGAAGTAATATTTCAAGTGTTGACATGCTTTTCTCCTTAAACCGGAGTTGTTTTGCTGACAAATCACCCACAATATTACTAAACTGTCTGAATTAAAAAAATTCTACTATTATTATTATTATTATTATTATTATATATTTACCTTTTTTCTTTTAAAAGAGAATAAAAAAACCACCCCAGAGAATTAGGGTATATAAGGATTCCCAAATATCTAAATAAATCTTTATCGAAAAAATAAAAAAATAAATCTTTCAAAAAAAAATAAAAACCATAGTGATATTAAGCTAGGTACACAGAACAAATAAAAAATATCTGTTATACTAATATTAAATTATCTAAATAACTCTATGAAAAGTGATATTTTTTATATGATTTATATATGAACTAATGCTTATTTTAAATGTTTTAAACCGTATTAAAAAATGCACAATTGGAATTTCTTTAATATACGTGGATCGTATTGCATAATTAAGTCACGAGCGTTCAATATGAATATAAAAATAAAATATTTTTTAAATATATTCGATTATTATAAAAAAACATGTTAAATATTTTTAGATTTAACGCTATATTCAAATATTATGATATTAGAAAATGAAAAACAAGATTAAAAATGGCAGGCTAACTAAAAAATCAGTTGCTATCTTAGAAAGCTAATTTTTGCGTGTTCTACAAGCCTAATTATAAAAAAAAGTAGAAAATTCCAACTTAGAAATCTCTTATATTACAGGCCAAAATTTTAACGACAAATTTTTCTTTAATACCAATAATACTTTCCTAAATTATCCGATTTATCCTAAAAAACCAATCGTTTTACTAAAAAGGAGCAGATGATAGCTGCAAGAAGGAAAAAAAGAAAACAGCCGATAGACCGGCAGAGGAATTTGTTAGTAATAGAATATTAGTTTTTTAATGCCTTGCGCCAACTTTACTATTTTTTTAGTCTACTGTACCGCATTTTTCTTTTATTGTTATCGTACCAATAAAATTCCGAGATTAAAATAAAAAAAAGGAAAAAATGAAATTCATCAACTAAATTTACAAAAAGTTGCCATCATAGAGAATTGACATTTCAGAGCATTGCCAACTCTGAGAGATTACTGTAATCGTCGAAAAAAAAATATATACGAAACTCTTCGAAATTATTTTAATACGTAATTTAATGTAATTGTTTCAAATGTTCCTAATCGGCCAATAAAAACACTTATCTTCCATTACATTTTTACCAACAGAAAATAAAAGTAGCTAACTATAATTGAAAGCCTATAAGTTACTTGGCTAGGTATATAAACCAGAGCTTAGCCACCCCCAATGAGATAGATGAGCTTTTCAGCGCTATAAATATTCCCATTTTTCTCGTCCTAGTCCTGTTCTAGTTTTTATATAAATTATTTTATTGTATTTCTCATTTAAATATACATCTTTACTCTATCCCCTTTCACGTAAAACCCATTATTATTCTAATCGTAAAAATTAATCCTAACTATAACATTAGCTACACAGTAATCTTATTAAAAATGTGATATATATTAGAAAATGTCTTTCTGACATACTATACAGCTCACAAGAAACAAAAAAAATAAACTGCTAATTAAATTTATTCAATTTATATGCCGGAATCATTTATTATACTAGGTTATATGTACTTGAAGTTCTAATTGTTTACGTATTTATATCTCGCGAGATAAAATACTCAGTAAATATATATTAATATTTAAAAAAAATGACTTAAATTAAGATCAGCTATGATCAAGCTAACTTAGCGCCCACCTAGATACAATAAATCATTTCAAAGCTCGCGTATCTCTAGTAAAAGAAGCCCCCAATATAATTAGCAAAGAAAAAAGTATGCAATTTGATAATGACATTACTTATTACTTTGATTAAGAATTTCAACAATGAATCTCATTTTTTAACCAAGCCTTATCACTGCACATCTAGCATTGAGAAAATATCCTCATATCACTAATATCACACACATAAAGAAAAAAAAATCCTTCAAAAGATACGCTAAAATCGAAGATATGGCCTAAAATTCGCCTTTATTTAGCAGTATCGGACTCCTTGGAGACTTCAAAAAGGATTTTTGAAGGTTTTATTGCATAATTAAATATTCACATGATCGACTGAGAAAATTATTATCAACAGTAGTAATCTAGTTACTTCCCCATTGTCCCAATATTTACCTCTGCAACACCAACCACAATCTATATAGTCTCAAATTAATAAAAAAAATATCTTTTTTTATAATTATTAATCATATTAAGGGTCATGCTGCAGTTATTATTTACCTAAAATTTATTGAAAGGTAGTAAATAATAAAGTAGTGAGAGGATGTTTAAATTATATGAGGCAATTTAAATTGATATAAAAGAACCATTTTTGGACAAGGGAGATATCGGCCTCGAAAAACTTGCCTTCCTGCAAAAACACAAATTAAAAAAACCCTAAAAGCATAAAAGATAACAAAACAAAAAAAAATTACTTTATTCCTTTTGTTTATAATTATCGTCTATTATATTTTTATATTTTTATATTTTTATATTTTTACATTTTTATTGAATCATTAATAAAAACCAAAAACAAAACGAAAGCAAGAAATTTTTATTATTATATATCAGTAAACATAAATAGAATAATTCAGCACACAGTTACTAATTACCAGTCAAGATTTAGGGCTTCTGCGGATTTTAATGTCTAATCTTGCAAAAACAATTGATCTAGCTAAAATGATTGATAATTAAATGTCTTCAAAGATAATTGGTAAAGCTCTGATGATTTCACAAATCAGCCCAAAGACTAATTTTGAGCGCAAGTAGCTTTTCGAATATATCAGAAAAATATAGATTTCCCCCAAGATATTATCAGCCATAAATCCCCCCAACAGCAAATGAAAATCTAAGAATGGTATTAAATCCAAGTTTACCTCACCAGTCCAAAACTTACCATGGTTCACAATCTATCTAATTCCAATTCTCCTCAGAAATCCAAGTGTTAAAGTGATAGAAGATCACAAAATCTCACTCCCAACCGTTTTTATGAGGAAAAATAATGAGATTGATGATTATCAGGAAATCTAATCCTATACTAAAGGAAGTTATGAGGAATAAAAAACAGCCAAAGGGTGATTTCATCAATAATAGAGGTGATTATGATCCAGAAATTTCACAATCGAATATCAAAACCGGATGATTTCTTGTTTTGAGGTCGAATTGGCTAAGAAATTAATTCAAGTATACAAATGAAATGGAAAATATACAACACTAAGATAAAAAAGGCATACAATAAATTTATCCTAAGAAACTTATTATTAATGAAAAAGTTTACAATCACCCATAAAAATCAATTAAATCGCGAATAAATCGCGAAATAAATTGATGGCCAAGTATTAGTCTTATTATCCCTCAAGGAAAATCTATTGTTCTAGTATGAATATCAATTAAACTTTAAGATGGAATACACAAAGATGGTATCAAAACTACCTGAAGAAATAATTATGTGATAATTTAGACCTCCAGAATTTTTCTAAATTTTTCATAGATTTTTTCAGTTAAGTGCATAAATTCGCTAGGAAGTACCAAATTTACTTATCCGAAAACTCAAAATCGATCCATCATTAATCATGTTGATACCTAAAAAAGTTTTCTATCAGTTTAAATTATTTTATATAAAAGAAGTAATAATAACAGGACCTTAATGAATGATAAGAAAACAATAATGTCTATTAAGATAACGAATAACATAGAAAAAAATTGTACATTTGTGCCTATGTTGTCATAAGTGAATTTATGCAAATATAATAGAAGAAAATGTGTATGGATCTGCCCGAGTTTAAAGTCATAGACTTGAGAACAGAGGAATTAAAAATTGGATAAATTTGAATTGAATCCATAAGAAATTTCGCATCTTTTTTTGGGAAGTCCCAAGATATGCCAATTTCTATAAATAAAGGGATAGAGTAATTTAGCGAGTTATGGGATATTAACTAAACAAGGAAGCTAACCTCGATAAATCATAAAAACTCAGAATTTGAGAGCAATCAATAATGGAAAGACTATCAGCACACATTTATTTCGAATATCCCTAATATAATGGATCCTGAATTTATAGTATATCTTCAGTCATTAAAACTCATTAGAAACTGATTTAGGGAGAATACTATATTCAGAAGAGCAGAAATTTCGTCAAATAAGCTTTTTTATAAATTTGATAAAGATAATTTCAATATAATTCACTTTGAAACCAACAAAAATACATTAGTTAAGGACCAAAGCATTCTCTGGCAGCATAAATTCCATTACATATTATCGAAAGATAAGATAGAGGGGTTATAATTATGAGCCCTTATAAATGTGTTGAGGAGATTGGTACTCCTCTTTTCTAGTATTTGAATTTTCGTCTTCAGACACCGAGATTTGTTCGAAGGTTAAAGTGTTTATTCGTTTATTCGATGAATTATTAGTTTTCTAGTAACCACCCTATTGATTTTTCTTAGAATTATTTAATAATTACTGGATGTTGGGATAGCTAAAATAGAGCTGTAGGTATTTTTTTGACTACTAAAAGTTTTATTAAATTTATTTTATTGTTTTTAAAAGGATAAGTAACAAATTTATTGAATGTTTATAAATTCCTCTTTTAGTGATAGTGGCTGTAATAAAGATCTGTAATTTATCAAGTTATGATTTATTAGAAAAGAAAATAATTTAACTGATATTTATTTATTAAGATGAGGCATTATAAATTTTATGATATTTAAAGCCGTCGAATTATTTTTAGTTAATTAATTTATATTTAAATATAAAACATATTAAAAATATGATTTAATAATATGAGGTTGGGATAAATTATATTGATTTAAATAAAGTAATAAGTATCTAATTATTAAATAAAAGCAGTATACCTTCTGATCTGGATCCTTTTCAGTTATATTCTCCTTCGCTATATTTATACTGAATTTCAATATAGCTTATCCATTTTCAATGCCCATTCTCTATTCTTGCATGTACTTTAAAATCCATCGCATTTCATTACTCAAAAGTCAATTTTCCTGTATTAAAATATTTGACATGCTATTATAACATACTTTTATTCCCATTTATACGTTATGATTCAACACCTAGTCTTCCGAATCCTAGCTATTATGGACCAGGCTATACGACTGGTGGATAAAGTAGGGGAAAACGTCGTCATGGAGCGGGTATAAGAGGAATGGGAATGAATTCAGTATTATTCGGTATCAGTACCGCTCGTGAGCAAGCCTTCAACAAATGACCAGCATCAAACAAGTGGATAGGTAACCTGAGCAAACAGCCAATTAAGGCACAGAAATTTATCTGGGTGAGTAGATACTTCAGGTGGATCAAAAGATACTGTCTGGCTGATGCTGCTGGTCAGACAGTGATCTCATTGGCCAACAGAAAAAACAAAAATTATAAATAAAAAGTAAAACTCTGGGCTATAAGTCGTAACATAAATAGCAAAGGAAACTGGGTTGACCCCATGGAAGCATACCCCGATCAAAGCAGAGACTGAATGACGTGGGTAAAATGCGAATGGGATTCTACTAGGCTGGCCAGCGCCTGGCCAACGCCAAAATAATTATTAAAAAAAAAATTTTTTTTGCCCCTTTTATTCCGTTAAAAAAAAAAAAAATGCACCTTTTGCAAGCTCAGGACAACTGAGGCTGCAGGTCACATACTATTAGACTGCGCCATGTGGAACAGAGTACGGAATAAAACGATCATTCAGTACATATCAACTTCGATCAACTCTGAAATCAACTTTTTGCTATCTAATTCTAATGAAACCCGGTTGGGGCTAGTTGGAAACCTCATTGGGGAGGAGGGGGGTCTAAAAAATCTTTAAGCCAGCTCCGCGCTGGCGCTGCCGAAAAATCTACTGAGTTGGATACAGCCAAATTTTTGGACGGCATTCGTGTTGCCAGATCACCTATAATAGAAAATATAAGCGATTTATCAACCCTCTTGAACCGATGCCCAGTGGGTATGGAGCTGCTAGAGAGGCGGAGGAGAATCAGGAGAAAAAAATTTTAATATTTTTATAAATATTAAAATTATTTTTAAATATTTTTTACTTATGTTTTAATAGGCTTTCCGGGAAAAAATCACTTCCTCTAATATATCTGAGAAAATCTGATGAAACTTGATGCCAACAGGCATCCAGGCTTATCTAAGCTACGTATCACTGATACTCGATCCTGCAGATGCTAAGTAGATTCTAATGCCACAAGATGATTATTGATATTCAAAAATAGGATTCAGCTGGATGGACATATGCTTTGAACTAAATTTCATAATATTGATTGTAATCCCTAACGCATTAGACTCTAGTATTTTTCATATATGACTGAAAAAATCAAGAAAAAGGTTTTATGTTATACATTCACCAATTGAGGAAATAACCGCAGTAATAATGCTACCATAATTCGAATTTGATGCAAAAATAATAATGATAATAATGCTCATGGAGAAAAACAATATGAATTTAACACTCTGATATAGAAATCTGATGCGTAATACCCGGATCAGTTTCAAAATTTACCCCTAAATCTAACTCTGATAAAAAACATAAAAACCATACTTTACAAAATATGCGTAAATTCAATAATTCATAAAAAAATTGTTTGGTTTCTAGATTCGTGAAAATAAATCGGCTTGGGTATTATATTCAGAAACTGTGCGCATCAAATGTAAATATATTATTGAATAATAAATAAATGTTATCTATAAAGAAAAAATACGACTTTTATTAGTGTAAAATAATTATAAGGAAAATAAATAATTTTTCAAATGAAATAATCAGTTATTTGAATGAATCGAGGACTAAAAATAAACTAAAAGATAAAATAATAATAAATTAGAGATCAATTATAAACATTAAACATTATAAAAACTCTAATTAAAACAATATTTATAAAAAAAACTCGTTTAAAATTAAAATATCTACTATAAACTATTTTTACTACATTTATTAAGATGTATCAACTACTATGATAAGCTCCGGTTGTGGTGTAAGGTAGGTACGGGGTAATATAAATATCATTTTGGTAAACCGATTCTAGAAATATTCTAGTCTTGGCTATGTTTCGATTCATAGGCTCCCTCAAATAGAAAGAATGGAAATTGAAAAAACACAATAATCAAAAAAAATTCGAAATTTTTTTTCTATAGGCTAAATGAACTGAGAAATTTATTTATTTTTGAGAGTATATATTACTTATTTTACTTGAAATAGACCGCATACGTCGGATATAATCTTAATTGGAGCACACAATGCCTCCTTATAAATTATGGTCAAAAATATAGTACCGAATAAAAAAAATAATAATTATAAATAATTCAATACGAAATTTGATCGATATTTAATTTAAAGAATGTGATTACATATCGATGCTCTATTGAAGTATATAAACTTTGGAATTTCAAAAAGATGTATAAAAAATAGGATATTTGGTCAACATGATGGTCTAATGCTTATACAACTAATGATGAATTAGTTACTTATAGGCTTTTAATCATCCAAATGGTTTTATTTAAGCTATTACCTTGTTTAGAATTTTAGACAGAGAAATATTATTTAATGTTTTTAGCAGACACTAAAGATTCAAAATTAATTTCATTTTTGAAAGATAATAATGGTTAGAGGAATTATTGATGACTATAAATAATTGATAAATCTAAAATCAAATTACGAATAAGATATCTCAACAGCATAATGAATAATAATAGTAAAGATTTGACAAATCAAGTACTATGATCATTTACATATAGAATATACAATTTTCATAGAAAATTGTAAAAAAATTAATATCGATAAATATATTTATCATATTTTTTTATTTCGTTATAAAATAAAATTATATTACATTTAATTACATTTTGTATTTTCAGAATTAATTACAGCTGTAAATAATTCAAAATATTATTATGACACCGTTCCAGGTGTAATTCAGTGAAAATAATACCGAGGAACTTGTATATTTCGTATTACCATACTCTTAACCCAAAAATTTTACATCTATTAATATAACCTCGAAATCATTAGTGGATCTATTTTTTCTTTCTCAATAAAAAATAATCTACTGAGTTTAGTATTTATTTTTTTTCTAATAAATATTTCAAAACAATCTTGATCTTTAGAATTTACACACAAAGTACCATTTTCATATCGATCGAATGAGAAATTTTATCATTTTCTTAATTTGAATGACATTTCTATAATTATTTTTAATAGCTACAACTACTTCTTATTTTTCAGACGAACGTTAACTTCAGGATATATTCTTAATGTTATTAATGTTAAAAAATAGTCTTTTTTTTAATAAATGATGTCTTTGGCTTATTTTTTAACTTTAATTTAAGTTTCTGTAATTACTAAGATAGAAACTAAATATAATCTGATGTTAGTTATCGTTAATTAATTCTTGGTTTGTTTTTTCGTATCTGTAGCACTTTTATCGAGGTTTTCTGACTATCTATCCATTTTGAGGCAGTATCTATCTTTTTCTTATCTTATCCCATTTTTTTCTTTAAAATTATCTTTATCACCCTTTTAGTACATCTTTACTTATTTCTTAAAGGCCTTTACTTTTGCGAGTCCTTTTATCTTTGAATTTTTTATATTTCATCGTTTCGATAGTTCAAATTCATTGAGTCCTTTTTTAAAAATCGAAAGGTTTTATATTAGATTTTTAATATATTTAAACGATTTCTACTAAATTTGTTTTAATCAAAAAGCTAGATCTTTAGAATTTATTTGAATGGCGTGATAAAATTACAATATTTGACTATAGTTGATTTTTATATAGCTTTAAATAGACCAGATTTAGTTATTTAATAATTATTTATATTTCGATAACACTGCAAAAGCTTTAGAATTTTTGATTTGCAGATTAAGCAGCTCTATATCTTTTAATATAAATTTTGGCTTGCTTGACCAAATATTCTAATATTTGTGCAATATAAATCATAAATAAAGCTTGGTCAATCCAAAATAAAATTATCGAAATCCCCTTTTATAAATTCTATCAATAATTCTTATCATAAATTTCTGCTTCAGTTTCAATTTCCATCGCATTTCTATTACCCGGCTTTCTTATTGTTTCATAGTTATAACGATTAATTTTATTTTGTCAGTAAATTTATTTTATCTTGTACTATATAAAAGTGTATATATTCTTTAATTAATTTATTATATACTTTTCATATTTTTATCAATTTCACCCATTTATATTTAACATGTATCTTTTCTTATCATTTTTAATTAAATTTTAATTCTTTAAAGATACTTATTCATCTATCCATGAATTATTTTCTAATACTAGAGCAAATAATCTTTCTGGGATATTATCCCAATATTCGTGGAGCTTCTATTAATTTTACCTAGATAACTAGAGTCTTTCAGTTTAAATATTGAGAGTTATATGATTACGCAATTCATCTTTTTATTTTTCAGATACGTTTTGTTGTCATTATAATAATTTAAATTTTTGTCACACTTTTATAGCGTTCAGGTAGTAGATTAGTTTTTAGTCTCAATTATACACATCTAAATTAATATTAAAATAATCTTTTCGTATAATAATAATAAAAATTTACACATTCATTCATATTCCTATTTTTCTAATAAAGCTATGGATACATCTACTTTTATCATTTTTTTTTTAATACTATTATTATCTTGTACATGTCACACCGGTTATATACAATGTATCTAATATTCCCTAGGTTTCCTCAGATAGTCTTTGAAAAAATATTTTTAGATCAATATTTTTGATAATGACATTATCCTCAAAAATTTATACTGAATACTAATTTGTGTAACTACATCACCTAAAAATAGTTTTCTCTTATGAGTTAAAACTTTTCATGATTTTTGGTCGTATATTAGGTTTATTATATTATTTATATATATTTTTATAATAATAGTCACGAATGATTTGAATTACTACATGAAAATTTAGTTTAAACCTCAAAAATAATTTTTGATATAAAGCCTTAAAAAAATATATTAATAATAATTATGCAGCAAAGAGAAGTTTTGACTTTCCAAATATCTGTTTGTATTTATCTCGTGACTCTTACTGTGTTACATTACCAAATTTCCAAATATTATACTTTTGAAAAAGAATACTAAGTTCTAAAATCTTATTGGATACTACTAGATCGAAAACTAAAAACCAATAGAATAATTGGAATAAGATGCCCAAATAAAAAATTATGTGGTATATAATGTAAATTTCACTATTGTGTTATCAGCATCATATTTTCTTTCACAAAGTTACTCTAGCAGTATAAAGGCTTTCAAATTAAAAATAATTATTCTTTAAAATATTTAAATTATTATTTCCTTTCGAATCCTAAATGAATAAAAAAATAACATAAACCTAGGCTCCTGCAAGCCAAGATCAATTCAGATCACTAACTGAACTGGTAAAACAGCTCCTTTGCGAAATCTAGAGAAACCAGGAAACTGAAGCTCCTTATTTCACAACCAGAATCTCAGTTACAGACTTGAAAGCTTACCCAGAACTCACTGAGCCACTGCTATAAGCTGAAGGTGACTTCTTCCGCTCGCAGTAATAGAATAAAAAGTCAAGATTGTAATACATTATTGCCGAAGACTAGTTCGATTAAATACACTCCGCCGCCACCGAATGATACAGCGTCGAGCACAGTAAAGAAAAAAAATTCATCTATTTATGGAATACAGCTAGATTTAGCACAAGAATCTCAGCCAATTGACTACTACTTACATCTCCGAGTTCAGGAAAACCAAGTTTTAGACTCGTCCAAAGATCCAGAAATTCTTTTCACCAGCACTATGAAAGCACTGTTTTTGGACATGTCTACCACTATAACCCAAGTAAGGTTAGACAACCTTTATAAGAGATTGAACCTTCCCGTAAGAACAATCCAGCTTGTTGAATCTGATTTCAAGCCGCTGATGGATCAAAAGGCGTTGGACGCCCTCATGGAAAATAAACCAGCCAAAAAACTACAATGAACCCAGTTCTTTCGAAAGTGTCAGCTGACTATAATCCCAAGAGATACGGGCATCTGAAACACTGTTACAGTGTAGAGCGCAAATTTTGTAACATCATCTGAATTCAATTATAGTTACAGAACCTTCCGTTGCTAGTTAAATTTTTGAGGGAGAGATCGAGGGCGCATAGAGGAGGCTCAATAGAGGACCAAACTCTCCGCAGTTTTAGAACGACTAGCTGTGATTAAATAGACATGGGTCAGACTAAAGAACAGTCGAATGGCTCATGTTACAGTAGAGAAAAGATTCAAAATCCCCATCAAGATCACCCACTCTCTCACTCCATGATCAAGGTCTTCCGATACGAAAATTCTACCGAAAGCCAAATTTTCGCCTCAGAAACCTCGATTCCGCAGTAACTCCCATTTTTTTAGGTTCCCCAAGTGCATCTGTCGAAAAATGAGGTACTTTGTGAGTGTCCTTTGAGTCCTCGCCGAGATCGATTCCCGTCAAACGCCACTGCTGATTTATTACATGCATAAGTAAAAAAGGAAACTGATGAAAATAGCCAGCAAAGTTTTGGCGAAAAAATTTTCCTTCTTTATATCGAAGTGAGCGATCTAGGAAATCCAGTCGCGGAAACTGTGATTTTACAGCCAACTACTCACGATACCGTGAAATACTGGAGGCCTCTGACAGTTCCTCGGTCTCCATATTCCAAAATATCACATGAGGGAACAATACTTCAAGGCGGAGATGCTGACATCACCTTCCAAATGGATCTCTTGAAGGATTTAATGATGTCACTAAAACTATACGATACCTTGATTCATATCTTTTTTTTTTATGCAATGCCGAAGGTACTTGTGTTATCATTATCCCGTAAACTGTTTCAAGTTATGAGTCATGCCATTCGTGCTATCACTGAGCTCGTTTTTCTTTACTAAGATCATTAGCCATTTCTATAATGGCTTAGATTTAAAGTAATCTGAGTCTATGAATATCTAGAAGATCTGTTGATCATAGGAGAATCCTATTACGTGTCCAAAATAACATGCGCTTCGTCAAATCTAAGCTCTATAAGATTCGATTCAAGGTTGGTTTGGATAATTTTTCAACCACGCAGTATCAGATGATCGCCCACATAAGAAGGGTGATAAATTCCATAAAAATTTCTCATAAAGCTCATTCAACCATATTTTCGATCTTCGAAGCGAGGCCAAAAGATTAGCGACTTTTGGTCAGGATACATTGATATTCTTCGCGAGCTTCATTGGGAAGGTCAAATCGATACTTTTCTCTTTACTAACTGGAATACTGATGCTTTTCAGGCTTCTAGAGATAAAATAACATGCTCTACCTATATCAAACTCATGGAAATCGATAGTGACGCTGACGAAACCTGAAATCCAGAATCTTTCCTTCTGGTAAATCCAGCTAACGTCATGTAAAGGTCGCTTGTTCTTTCCCGAGTCGTAAAAGCTGGATATATTTACCGAATTCAGCGACTCAGCTTGGGAAATGGTAAGAGGACACCGTTCTTACTCGGGTATATTTAGCCTCAAAGTGGAAAGACTGAATATCAACACAATGGAGCTGTTGACGATGTTTTATGCACCTAATTTCAAGAGTGTGGTAAAACAATCGGTATTGGTCTACTCAGAAAACACAACCACATTCTCATATGTCAAGAAATTCGGGGATAAAACCTTCCCTATACTCCTGAAAATAGCTGAAAATATCTTTTCTCGCTGTCATAAGACCATTACCAGCTCGCATGTAACCTATGTACATTCATTATTAAATCCAGCGGACGCACCCAGCAGACTGACAACGCAAACCTAATTTTCTCTATCTCAGGAGACGTTATCAGCTCTAAACTCAAAACATGGGTCCCATGAAATCTACCTGTTAGCATCATCCCATAACAGGATGTTTGAACAATACTAATATCAGTTCCTGGAAAACAGAGTACTGGAACAGAATTTCCTGATCGGAAAATGTTCAGATTAGAAAATCAGTATTAATTCTTGCTCTGTAATCTAATAGTCCATGTAGTTCATAAAGTCCTTCACGAAGAATAATAAAGACACAAGTGAATTTATTTTGGAAATTCGAAGCCTGGTTCCCAGACCTAGTGGAGCTTTCGATATCACTGCCACTACGTCAAGCAAAAACTGTAGTACTAGATCCAAACAGTGGAAATTCACTGCTAACAGAAAAAAATCACTGGAGCTAAATGTAGTGTAAGATCAGCGACGCTTCCTCGAAAAGCAAGGTCTCCGTACTTGCGCCATTGGATTTATTGTTTCAAAAGTACGACATTTTTGTCGCAGATATAGGTATAGCTCTATCTAGCAGCACTTTCTAGATTGGCGAACTTCGAGCTAGATATTCACGCCTATTTCTGAGCCTCAAATAATTTACTATCTGACCAAAATAAACACTGTATATAAGCCAAAGATAGGCTCAATAGTATTCTATAAATCAGCACTTGTTCAACTTTCAGAAAATTCAGCCGAGCTAGCCACCCATCTAATTTTTTTCGAATTTATCAAGGCATTGAAAGATACTTTTAATAAATTATTCATCAGGCCTATTATGAATATATCACCTGATATAGGATTGCTTCGCGATTTGGGTCAAAAATATTTACTAACTGTTAATCAAATCACAAAAAAGCTTTTCTGGTTGCTATTTGTAACCGGTTTACTCCGCGCCAGCGGCATCCATAGGATTGACGACCAACGTAGCCACACCAAACAAGGGATGCTAAACCTAGTAATCGTAGCCCCTTAAGAAAAAGAGGTGACCGCCCAATTGAAAATCCATGCCAGATCAACCCACACGCTAATATAATATTATTCCGAGTAAATACTTTCATGATCTACAAGGAAAAGGCGACATACAATCCTTGCCCAAATACTCAAATTAACAATAGAAATTGGATAGTTCATAGTCTTATAAGATATTTCAATGATACGCCCAAGTCTCTATCAATGGAAATTATAACACGATATCTGATTTAATACGCTGCGACCCTGAATCACCAATCCTCAAAGGGAGAGAAATCGGATCTACCTTATCCACAAACTCAGGCATATAGGCTGATAGTATGGCTCCGCATTCATTTTGGTCGAAACATAATATCTGTGATACATATTATTGACTCTCAAGAAATTATTCGAGTAAATTTAATGAGTCAATATTAAATCTGTAATAACTTAATATGCTCTCACTTTCTCTCTCTGAATTATAATATTGAAATTAAGCAAACTCTTTATATTGAATATTAATTTAATTATACGATGAGAGGATAAATATTTAAACTCACTCACCGTACCTGTTTAACCATCGAAAAATGGCAATAATAACACTTAAGTGTTCTTATAAATCATATAAAATAAAAAATTTTACTAATTCATTTTATTCAATCTATTTTTATTGTTCAGTAATTTTCGGTTTAGTTTTATCGAATAAGACGATGACATCAAATATGTATTCACTCAAAATAATAAATAATATTCGCTCTAAATAGTACAATCTAATTTAAAATTCAGAATGAATAGTAGCTCAAATATGAGATTTGTGTGGAAATATATATCAGCGAGACATCCGATTTCTCTAAAAACTGTTTTAGGGATATTTCCATAATACAAATTTTATCTAAATATTCTCAAAGCAGATAAATATTATATGTATTAGACAAAAAATTAATAACATATTTTAAATAAATCAATTTAATCATTATTAAACATCGACAATGGTGTTATCCACAACAAATATTTTCAAAAAACAAGTGCAAAAATAGAAATAAAAATTTATAAAAAATAATAAATATATCGATATTTTACTTTTTTCATTACATTTTTAGGTAAAAAGATAAAAAATCTCTTGAAAAAAAATATAAATGCAAGGATATAGCCACTTTGTAAATAATAAATAAAAAAATTAACTGCATATATGAAAAAGATGCTGGGAAAAATAAACATTAAAAATTTTTTCTAAGCGTCAATTATACAAAAAAACATACCCATTATCTATCTTTTTAACTATAATTACAGCATCATAACGAGCTAATATTTTTTTACGATACTTATTACGCATAATACTACATCTAAATAAAATGATTTTTAACTATTTATATTTCTTTACATTAAAAAATATTATTAATTCATTTTATAATCATAACTGATAAAACGAAGTACAAAAAAAACAATATAAATCAAGAACTCAAAAAAAGAAAGAAATAAAATCAACCTTCATCGCAATACATCTAAACCATGTAAAAAAAATCATCGCAAATCGGAAGCTCATTCATCTTCCGAGCTCATTATTTATTCTGCTGAGTCGAAATTCTGCAAGAAAAAAGAGCCATCAGAAACTAAAATCCAGCCAAAAATAAATAGAGTAAATTTATATTAAACCCTTCGATGGAAGAAACTTGAATCGTAGAATAAAAAAATACTATAAAATTAAAATTAAAATTAATCAAAAAATATTTATCTTTTATCATTTTTTAAATTAACGCAAAAATATAGCTTATTGGCATCTAAAACACAAAAAAATTTCTTTCTAAAACAATGATATATTAATAAATACAAATAAGTTCTAGAAATTGTTTTAAAAGTATATATGAGAGATTCTTATAAGAATAGTTACAAATTTTCTCTGAATTATTATTTGATTATAATAATTAGACAATTTTATTTGCTGTAAATTATAAATCGTTTATAAATACTTTATATTTGGATTAAAAAGGAAATAATTATATTTGTATTAGGAAATTTTTAATAGTAAAATTTCGGTATATCAAAAAAACTTACTTTAAATATAAAAATTATTAAAAAAATTATTGAAGAAATATAATCTAACACTATAATTAACGCATTTATGCGTGATTAAATTTGTTAAATCTATAAAAATTATTCAAAATAATGATTATTTCTTAAGATTATATATTTATATATATATATTTTTTATTAAATATTTTAAAAAAATAAAAGATTATTAGTACTTAGCTTTTCCTATTATTATTTATAAATGAGCTTATAAATATTGAAACAGGAAAATATTAATAAAAAGCTAGTATAACCCAATTCAAATCGAATCAAAATATAAATTATAAACAGAAGGATATAGAACCAAATATATAAATGTGTATAAAGAGAATAAATTTATTGACTTTCCAATAACTCACATAAAACTTGGTTCCAAAACAAAATTACTTTTCTTACCTATGTAATAGCTTAATTTTACTAATTTGCGTAGCCGCACTTATCAATTTTTGTTATATATTGTATATATAAAAATATTCTAATAAAGTATAAATTTAGAAATTTGTTATTTCAGAACCATATTTATTAATGTAAATCAAAGTTTTTATTAAAAAAAAACTGATCTGGGATCAATAAAATGATACATCATACTTATTTATCGTCAAAATAATTTAAAAATCAATGATTTACAGCATGATTGTTATAAATTCTGCATATTTAATAAAAAGAGATAAAAAGAGATAAAAAGAGATAAAAATATATAAAAATATATAAATACTATTTTTAAAATTGATGATAAAGGTCAATCATAATTTTATATAAATAACTAAGCCCTAATCTAATATATAAACTTCAGCGTCTAAATTAAATTCCATTTATTATGTTTTTGATAATTAGCGAGTATTATATTTGAAACTCAATAACAAAAAAAAATTTTTTTTAATTTTTTTTTATAAAAATTGCAACACGCATAATATTAATAAAAATCTTTCATTTATAAAACTCGGTCATAAAGTCAATCTAAGCTTAGAATATTTGAAAAATTACTAATAAAAATCAAAATAATAGAATTTATCACAATAAACTCCATGTTTTATCTGTCAATTTTTATTCATATATTATATAATACTTACCCTTTATTATAGTTAGTCTAAACTTATTTATTTCAAATATACTTTTAATTAATATAGATTTTTTATTAGAGGGTCTATATTGACTATATCAATAATCTTATTTATTATTAAAGCTTATTGTAGTTCCTTTCAAGATATTTTAATCTAAAATTATTTATATTTAAAAAGTAATAGTTAAACAGCGTCAAAAATAAAAACGTTTAATTGATATAACTACTTTTTAAAATAAGTAATATTTTTATTTAAATTTATTTGATCTACTTATTATCCAAGTCATATAAAAGAGGCTATTTTACTCAGTAATATTTAAAAATATACATGTATATGCAGTACTAAAACACGAGCAGTATAAATTAAATACTTTTTGTTTAAATATAAATAGTTTTTTTAATATACAACATTTAATACTCATTTTTTTAATATTGCAATTATATATATTAATAATTTTAGTATTTAATTCATTTCATTGTTTTTTTTATCTATAATTAATTATACTTCATTTCAATTTTTAAATTTATGTATTTGAAAAAATAGAGATTTTTTATTCTGAAAGCTAAAATATTTAAATTTAACAATGAAAAATATTCTAGAAAATTTACATAATTTTTTTTTTTAAAATACCATTAAATGCCAAATATTATAATCCAAAATTTAAAAAAAGGCTTATTTTATTATATCGCAAGAAAAACTAGTTTTTTTTTAAATCTCAGAATTTTATTGGTACGATAAAAATAAAAGAAAATATGCGATAAAGTGAATTAAAAAATATAGTAAAGTTGGTACAAGGTATAAAAAACCAATATTAATATACTAATGTTTTCTCTGTAGGTCTACCGGTTGCGTAGCTAAAGGTAAATGTGATTAATCCAACGACCGAAAGATCTATCTAGGAATTGTTTCAAGTAGACTGAATGACTGTGGTTAAAAGTAGTCATCAAATTAAGCTCGTTCCAACAAAATTGAATTCTTTGAGATCATTGAGCATCTATTCAGAGCCTATATCTAACAGGATTAAATAAACATAGGCTCCTACCCAAACGTAGGAACGATCGATCTAGCTCTCCTAAAATAAGCTACTAAACGTCTGATAGCCGTAATTCTGTCTAATGCTGGACATGTAGATACAGAATGTCTCAGATGTGCTAAACGAATCGGTTCCTCCTGTTTCTAGATTGTCCTCCTCTGGAATCGCGGTCCTCCGAATCGCTGATCGTTGCCTTCACTATCCCCGACCAACGATAGTGCAACGCTGTGTAAAATTTTAGTATGGTGTACTTAAAAACGTACACTTCGTAAGCCCCTAAACCGTAGAAAGGAATTTCACTCATACAAGGGAATATAGATACAAATATGTTTTTTCGGGATACTGAATTCTAAATTGATACTAATGTAATAGAGAGCATTAAAAATAAAAATTAGTGTAATTTTAATCTTTATTAGTATTTCTTGTGCATTAATCAAAAGAAATTGCTTTTAAAAAACAATAAATAAATACATCGTATGACAAATTGAATCCCTATTAACTATAAAAATTCATTTAAATTTAAATTTGAATATTATATTTTTTTTATCTTTCACAAATAATAGTATATTAAAACAAATAGTATTAATCATAACTTTTTCATAGTTGGATAAAATGATATAAGACGCAGAAAATTTTAAAAAATATGTCGATTTTAATATTTTAGAATTTATTTTAGCTGAGTAAAATAGTCTAATTTATTATAAATATGTGTGAAATTATTTCGGAGAGCGAAATTTTTTCTGTTTCATTACTCGTATTCATTGTCTTTAAACGTATTTCTATATTCAACAAATTGTGATAATGAATATAAAATATGAGATAAAAACTAATTTATATATTTTAAATCACAAACGATAATTAAAATATGAAAAATCTATTCTCTTTGTAATCTGTAATATGATATTAGAATTTTTATAAAACATTCTGATAATTTCATTGTTTTGAATATCGAGTTTTTTGTTACTATATTCAATATCAAGATAAAACTAATAATAATGGTTGGTTACACCGTCTATTATATTACAGTTAACGAATTAATATATAATA
>LSSN01002971.1:0-17112 GCA_001970855.1 Smittium culicis | reverse complement strand
CCAATATCCAATATCCAATATCCAATATCCAATATCCAATATCCAATATCCAATATCCAATATCCAATATCCAATATCCAATATCCAATATCCAATATCCAATATCCAATATCCAATATCCAATATCCAATATCCAATATCCAATATCCAATATCCAATATCTAATCTCTAATCTCTAATCTCTAATCTCTAATCTCTAATCTCTAATCTCTAATCTCTAATCTCTAATCTCTAATCTCTAATCTCTAATCTCTAATCTCTAATCTCTAATCTCTAATCTCTAATCTCTAATCTCTAATCTCTAATCTCTAATCTCTAATCTCTAATCTCTAATCTCTAATCTCTAATCTCTAATCTCTAATCTCTAATCTCTAATATCAATTAATAAAAAAATTATCATTAATTTCTTGTAAAAATTCTAAAAATCTATTAATATTGTATAAAAATCGTCCATTTACTAATACGTTAATATGATGAGAAAATTTTATAAAATTAATTGTAAAGAAATAAATTATTCGAAATTTAATTATGCAATTACAAAAATAAAAATTTTAAATAATTTTAACTAAATGTTTTTAAAAAATGGTGCAAGTTTTGATATTATTAAATCATCATTTGTTAATAGAAATGATAAATAATCACATATAAATGGCAAATTTATCTTAATTCACTACCTTTATTTTCTTTAAAGATTTTGATGTGTTGACTTTAAAATTAAGTAATATGAGTGTTTAAACAGAAAGAAACCTTAAACCAATGCCCAGATGGTATGAAGCTGCTAGAGCGGGGGAGGGGGGCCGCTTGAAAAATTATTTTTTTAATATTTTTTTGAGAATGAGGTATGGGTTTTATAACTTTTTACCTATTTATAGAAATATTTTTGACCTAGATATTTTAAATACTTTCAGTTGCTAATAGTGTTATTTTTATTATTATTTTCACTAATTTTTTCTTATGAAATAGTGTTACTTTAGACACTATTTCCTTGCATTTATAAATTAATTTATGTTGTTTTTTGTACAGTTGGTTTAGAGGCTCTTTATATTCAATATTACAACAATGATTTCAAGAATCAAATCTAATTAATATGAAAAAATAATATTCATTTCTTTTTATTTCTATGCTATTCCCAAACTTAATATATTCCTTCACCCCAAACATATACTTAATAATATATTTTAGAATCACTATACTATATAAATGCTATTTAAAATGAGCAGAGAAGCGTATAAATCTTTTTTTTGATGTTTAAGTGAATATATTAAATATAAGGCAAACATAGTTTGAATATGTTTGATGTAATTATATACTATATTAATATCAATAACTATTTTAGAAAAAATCCAATATGGAACCACCTTGAGATTTTAACTCTCTAAGAAGGAAACTTCATGAATTTTAAGTCGAAAAAGTTGTCACTTTATTTTTTGAAGCGTATCTCATTTTTATAAAATCAATTTTATAGGCTAATTAAATTAAATTAAATTAAATTTGTAAGTTTTAATAAATTTTATTATTGAATCAGCTATTTATATTGCTAATAATTAAGCCTATTGTCAATTGCACTCCGAGAAGGCAAATCGCCATTATTTTCATATATAGCTGTAAATGAGTCAATGTATAATTTCTAGTATGACAGCTAAAACATAATATTTAAATAAAAACAGATTAGATTTTTATAAAAAAAATAAAAAAATTAAATTACTTACTTAGTAAGCTAGATTATAATTTTTTTTTTGTTAATTTTTAGCCAGTGCCTTATAATCTATTTTTAGCGTTAAAAACCCTTTATAATGGCAATCTTCCAACTGAGAGAGTATTTGGCCGAAACTGGGGTAAAAATAGCAGTTGATTACCCAAAAGATTTACTGTAATAAGTAATATATAAATAAAAATGATGTAAATTTAAGTGTAATTTTTAAATTCATTTTGATTCAGATGAAATTTTAAATATTTTACTATAAAATTTAAATATTAAATTTCACTTATATATATAAAGCTATTTTTTTATCTTTCGGCAAACAATATCTATGAACTCTATGAATAAAGAATGTTTTTTATGAGTTTGTGATATTGTTCAGATGTGATATATTTAATACTTTTTTAAATCCACTATTAATTTCTTTTTTTAAATATTCTATTAATATTCTTATATTGAATATACTATTAATACACACCCTATTCTACAACACTTTAATATTTTTTACCAATTATTATTTTTATAATTATAGACCCTTAAACGAAGACTTGGAATTTGAGACATAATATAAACAAGATTTAATCAAAATGAAAAGAAAAAGGGGTTTAATAATAAGATATAGTAAATAAATATTTTAAAAAATTAATAATTAATAATTAGAAATCAATAATTAATAGTTGATAAAAGAATAAGAGTCAAAGTATATAAAAAAACTACGTTTTAATATTTTATATTAGTTTAAAAAACAATGCTTCGATCCTCTCGCCTCAAAAAAATAGAATAACGACTACATTTGCTTTTTATAGAAAATTAATTTTAATTTAATTATAAAATTCGCAAATTAGAGTAATATAAATTATATAATAAATAAAAAGGCATATTATAAACTTAGAAATTTTTACCTTATGTATTATAGGAAAAACGTCTAAAAATTATATTATACACTTATCTCCTATCGAGTTAATATAAATAGCATTCTGTCATGTAATAATAATTATAAACTCAACATTGTGCTTTTATTTCAGGCTATTAAGCGGTGTTCTATAAGATTAAGCATATTATTAATTGGTTAAATGTTCACATTCGAGTTCTTTATTTCGCTACACATAGATTTTTCGTTTAAATTTATACAAGTTATACTTGAGAGATTTCTTAAAGATGATTATTTTATTTAAAAAATTATTTGATAATTTTAAAGAATAAAATTGTTGAATGATAAGAATAGTATATTCAAAATAATATCTTAGTGTAATTTTATAATTTAATAATAGTTAACAAATAGGAAAAATTTGATAGAAAGAGACTTACTGAAATAACATCGATTTATCAGGTTATATATATATAATTCAAAGCAAAGCACTAATTGAATATTTCTGAGTTCATCAAAAGATTTTTAGGATAAGCATGGCGGTTTATTAATGGTTATTATTATTATTTTTTTTGTAGAATCGGCTTAAGCGCTTTTACATTTTTTTTTGATAGTATAGTATATTATTTTTTACTTTTTGAGTTATTCTAATGAAAATATTTTAATTACAAGTTATAAGATAAATTTTTTAATTTTAACTGCTGATTTATTGTTTCATAATTTTAAATTTATTATGCAAAGTCGCTGTTGAGAATATCAAGAGTCATTTTGATTTTATTCAAAATATATATCAAAAATTAATTTGCCATATTTTTTGATTTTATGAATGCATTAGTATAAAATAAATAGCTTTTAAGCCAAATTCCAGCTTTTAGAATGTTTATAGCTGGTTTATCTTCTTGGATAGTATTTGGTTGGATATATTTCAACCAGGAAGGATGAAGTGTTCTAAAAAGCCAATGGGTATCGGTTATTTATTATAGAAGTTTGCTAATAAGAAATGCGAGAAATTGGTTGGCTAAGGTTTCTATGCAGGGTAATTGAAATAAACCAATTCAAGAATTCAATTGGAAGCTAGTGATCAATTCTTGATTTAGTATATATTTACGAGTATATGAATGGGCTGAAGAGAAAAAAGGGAACTTATTGGATTAGCTGTTTAGAGGTCAAATTTTTACTGAGGGATTCAAATCTAGCTAGCGAATGGCAACGCAAGTAGTGGAGAGTTGATTTAATCAGATATTTGTGTTTATTTTTTTTAGGGACAAAAAAGGGATTATTTTGAACCATGATTGTTTTGTAAAAAAGAGTCATTTTGTTTAGATATACTACTCATTCTTTCGCAAAAAAAAAATTTTTTATTAGCTTTATTAAAAATTTTGAGGTTTATTACTACACTTCACAATCGTATAAACAACACAGAGTAAATTTCATAAATAACGAGAATACCAACCAAAATGTCGTTAGTTCTACTAGATAATGGTCAATCCATAGACCCTTCATTGCTAAATCCTCTATCCCCTGAGGTCATGTCTCATCAAGCAACCATCAACATAGGTATAATTAATTTCTCCACTCTTCAAGTATATTATATTCCTTGTTTTCCTATCATAAATTTTCATCTTTCCCATAATTCTCTTCAATTAGGTACCATTGGTCACGTAGCTCACGGTAAATCTACCCTTGTCAAATCGATCTCTGGTGTCCAAGTATAGATTATTTCAATTTTTTTACTCAACATATTTATTTTTTTTTCTCACTATAATAGTACTTACCCCCTTTATAGACCGTTAGATTTAAAAACGAATTAGAACGTAATATTACCATCAAACTTGGTTACGCTAATGCAAAGGTATATTTTTAATATATTAATATTTTAGTATCCCTTCATAATCGCATTATTTAAATTCTCCTTTGGTAACGCTTAGATTTACAAATGTGATTTTTCTGAATGTCCAAGACCTGGATGCTATAAATCTTGTCGCTCCGACAAAGAAGATTCTTTCCCATGCGATAGATCTGGCTGCACTGGTACTATGAGATTATTGAGGTTTGTTTCGCTATTACCAACTTGGCTACCCCTTTGGCTTTTATTGATACCCAGCTTTAACTTTTTTATTAAAAAATTTATATCAATGATTTTAGACACGTTTCATTTGTTGATTGCCCAGGTCACGACATTCTTATGGCTACAATGCTTAACGGTGCAGCGGTAATGGATGCCGCTATTCTGCTTATTGCTGCTAATGAAAATTGTCCCCAACCCCAAACTTCAGAACATCTTGCTGCTGTTGAGATTATGCAATTGGAGCATGTTATCATCTTACAAAACAAAGTTGATTTGGTTAAAGAAGAACAGGCTAAAGAGCACTACGACCAAATTCTAAATTTCACCAAAGGTACTGTTGCTTCAAGCGCTCCAGTCGTACCAATCTCTGCTCAGCTCAAATATAACACTGATGCAGTAATCGAATACATCGTCAAAAAGATCCCAATTCCAGTACGTGATTTTAGCTCTGATCCTCGTCTAATAGTTATTCGTTCGTTTGACGTAAACAAGCCTGGAGCTGGTGTTGAAGAACTCAAAGGTGGTGTTGCTGGTGGTAGTATTCTCAAGGGTGTATTGAGAGTAAGTCCTTCTTTAAATTAAATTTTTAAGAACCTTTAACCCATTATGATTATCTTTTTTAAATTTTTAGTTATCGCTTTTTCTTTCTTTTGTGCCTGAATTATACAATTACTAATTTTATAATAGATTGGAGATG
The DNA here is from genome assembly GCA_001970855.1 of Smittium culicis. Classification (NCBI taxonomy): domain Eukaryota; kingdom Fungi; phylum Kickxellomycota; class Harpellomycetes; order Harpellales; family Legeriomycetaceae; genus Smittium; species Smittium culicis. Next base: position 11,780 of record LSSN01002971.1, on the reverse strand, counting down.
AAATTGAAATTAGACCAGGTCTTTTGGCCAAAGATACTAGTGGAGGCTTCATTGTTAGACCAATTTTCTCAAGAGTCTTGTCTTTAAATGCTGAACAAAACCAACTTAAATTCGCAGTACCTGGAGGACTTATTGGTGTTGGTACTATGATCGATCCTACACTATGCAGAGCTGATCGTCTTGTTGGTCAAGTCTTAGGTAGTGTCGGAAAATTACCAGAAATTTACATAGATTTAGAAGTAAACTACTTCTTGCTTCGTAGATTGTTGGGTGTTAAAACTGAAGACAAGAAGCAAATCAGAATCTCAAAGATCGCTAAAGGTGAAATTTTGCTAATTAACATCGGTTCAACTTCTGTTGGCGCTAAAGTTATGGGTGTTAAAGCAGATCTTGCTAAATTGCTATTGACCACACCTTCATGTACTGAGGTTGGAGAAAAGATTGCCATCAGTAGAAGAATTGATAAGCATTGGAGATTGATCGGTTGGGCTAAAATCACTAAAGGTACTGTATTTGCCACTAAATCCTAGACTCCTCAAATAAATACCCCCCTCTCCCTTGACTTTTTTTTTTCTATCATTTTAAAACTTTTTTTTGTTATACTGAAATCCAATAAAATAAAAATACTTTCAATCTGTAAGCTCTATTAGCTAACTCTAAAAATTATTGCCCTTTGCAGCTTTATAATTTTTTTATAAATAGTATAATAAACAAGATTTAAAACTTATTATCTCTTTATAAATCAATTATTTGAAAGCTAATCCACAACTTCATTCAACTATAATACTATGAAACCCATCTATAAGCAATAATAATAATTTTTTTGTTGTAAAAAATCAATGACTTCTATTGGCTACATAGATCAAATCAAAAATTCGAAAGGGAATAACTTTGTGATTTTAACTTTGACTTTTAGAACTTTTTAAAGCTCTCTGATATTTACCAGAATATCTTTCATATCACTTTCTTATTAAACAATCTTTAAATCAGAATAAATAAATGGAATTAAATTCAGTCGATAAGCTTCGGACTTGTTACTTGGAGTATTGTATATCCGTCAGAAACAGGGACATACCAATAAAGAGTGATAATTTAATTGCTGGCTTACTGATAGCACAACAAGTAAAGTCTATTTCAATATTTATTTTATATAAAAATTCGCTCTATATATAATACATACCATTTCTTTTTTCGAATAAAATACTCATAAATCTCACCATTTAAAATGTACTTATCTTTCACTATCTTTATTAAAAATCAAGAGTAGATGTTGAAAACAAAAAAGACAGCATATTCATGTGCGATTTCATATCCTCAATATGGAGAGTTTTTGAATACCTTGTGTAGCAGTGAGTACTCTGTTTTCGATCCTGATGTTTGCTACAATTTATTTTTGACCGTACTTGAATACTCTAAAATACTTGATTCTAATCCCGTTTACAGAGACAAAAAGTTATCTATCTTCTTTTTTAAGCCATAATTTTGAAATTAATTAAATACTATAATAGGTATTCTAACCCATCTTCTCTTTAATTCGATCTTTAAATTTGATTTTAGGGCTATAAAGTGGTGCAATGAAAATATATCGAAATTATTTGGGTTTATTTGGGATGGAAGTAGCTATATCGAAAAATTGTCTAAGCTAAAAAAGAACTACTTTTCCGAAAAAATTCCTAACTTGAAGAACCATTTGGAACGCTCTATTTTAGTCAAATTCAACAGTTTTATCGACTCGGTTCCCAACCAATGCTCTCTAATAACGAAGGTTTTTATAAATCAAACTAATTCATATATTTAATTTCTATTATATTACTATACCTCGCCACTTCTTTTTCTGTTTGAAATTTTTTTGCATTGTGTTAATACTAATTATCTATTTCTTTTTAGGTTATTTTTCTGCAATTTTGCCATTAAAATATAAAAAGTTGAATAAACTATTTTCTAACTTGTATATAAACTTGGAAAAAAAAATAGGATCTTGTGGATAATATAATTTTCTATTTATTCTGGATAACTGAAAAATCACAAACTTACCCTAAGGATATGATATCGAGAGCAACTTATAAATTCAAAAACAATGACTACTTTTGGGAAAGAGTAAACAACACAAACGACTTTATTCAACTAGTGTTTTTAAAAAACTGGAAAATCAACGCCTATCAATTAAATAACAACACTATCAATAACAATATGATGAATCAGCCCGTTTTCAACGAGTTTAGCTATGAATTACAATATTTACTATGGAACAACTGCATGCTTGTGCGAGAATTCTGCTTAGCGCCATTATTACTAGTAGAATTCCAAAAATCAAAGAGCGCTATAATTCAACTTCAAAATATAGAAACTAAATCACGCTGTAATTCATTTACTGAAAGCTTAATTGAATCTTATATTTGCTCAAATAGCCGGAATTATCAATTATTCAGCGATAAATATAACACCAACCTAGTCCCCAAACAGTCATATTCATTTTTCAAATATTTACTAAATAATGATTTTATAAATGAATGCGGTGATACTCTTCCAAATATTCTTTTCGATAATATCTCTGTTTTAGCTTTCAATTTTATAAATAAAAAGAGTGTACTGCCGATCTGCAACTTGTTTATGCAATTAGTCACTTTAATTGAGCCTCATGGCTTACTCCAGTCACCGCAATTATCTAATTATTCAAAAAAACACCAAGATCTGATCTCTTCTTTATCATTATTCAAGATATTTTCCCAGTTTTCATTTTCCTCAAACGCAAAACAAGAAATCCATACAAAGCTATCACTAAGCGAATACAAGATCTCCCAGCTTGTACACACATTTATATCTGGAATTTCTAAAAGCACTACTGGCTCATGTATCGCTTACTCATCATTAAATGAAATAAAAGCTGAACTGAGAAGTGTAACCAATTTCAATTATTGTAACATTAATGTAAACTATCCTGGCACTGACTCTAAATCTTACCCAAAGGGTGCAGAAAAAAATGAACAGGAACTAGAAAACGAGTACAAGCCTAGATCTCTATCAATAAACGTTGATATTAACGATAGAGTTAATTTAAGTTTGGTTAAGCTATGGCTTTTGCTAATTACAGCTACTAGTAATAGCTCATTTTCAGCTCTAGTTGACAGCTTCAAGTCTAACATCAATTCTCATGATAAAAAAAAAGTATTTTACTCATTACAATTTATACATTTTTCTTGTATAATTAAAATTTACATATATATAACCCCTGTTTCCTATTAATAGATATCCTATTATAAACAAGATTACTCCATTTTATAAAAAACTTGTATAATGAAAAATCTAAATTTTTTTTATTGCTTTTTTAGATTCTTCTCGCGGAGAAGTGCCTCGATGTATTAAGTTTTTATGCTCTGCCAATTGGGACAAATGCTGAAATCGAAAAATTCAAACTTAAAATTTTCCAGTTAGTACAAAAGAGTAAATAATGAACTTTAGACTTAGCCTCTGCTTTATAGCCGTTACTGTTTTATCATGTTTATGTTTTTTTTCTGATTAATGAATATTTTAGAATTTTTTATTACGAACTTTCATATATGCTAGAATTTAATCTTCTGCGTTAAAATTAAATTTTTTCTGTATTTATTGTCAGTTAAAATACTATATAGTAGATTAGTCCAATATATCATTATTTAATATCATTTTGTATCTTTTATTTTTGGATTTTAAACCATTACTAAGGTCAAGATATTAATTCGAACTTTTATTTTTAGGCTCTTTTGATTATTAATTTTTATATTTGGGAGATTCTTAGGTGAAGATAAGATTTTTTCCCTAGAAAAATTAATTGATAATGTAGATAGAATGAAGCTAATAGCTGTATAAGAGAATTATTCCACAATATTTTCTATTAGGATTTAAAAATAAAATTATATTAGATAAATAGGAAAATTTTCGCTCATTACTAGATTCTCCAATATATGGATGATTCTGAATTAAGGAACAATTTTATTCCTTAAAATGTTGCTCATATAAATTAAAACAAACTATATTAGCCTAATAAAAAAAAAAACTTTTTTAGCAAATAAATATAATGGAAATGTAAAATTAAATTATTTCATTATCAGTGAAAAATGTTATCATTTTAAATAATACAAGCCCAATAGCATTAAACCACAAAAAAATTCTCTCAGAGTCTAATATATGAATATATTTTACAAAGGAATTAAGCATGAAAATTCAAGACGAATCCCAAAAAACTTGGAAAAAAATATGATATAGCTGCGAAATTTGAAAAAATAAACTAAGAGTATAAATTAACTATAATTAAAACCGGTAATATTATTCAACTATGTTTTATTCAGTTTATGCAATAGATAAATTTAGCAAGTATTGATGAGCATTTTTGTGTTATTTTTATTTATTTTTTTTTTCATATTTGAAGAACATTATTATTAAACTGCATAATAAATTGCTATAAATTATACCAATGTATGTGCTTAATTATATAAATAAATATTTCGATCTAGGCTGATACAAGAGAAATCTAGTACTCCATCATTTTAACCAATACAAATTTAATAGTACATTGTTTTTTTAGGAGTTATAGAGATGCTTTGGTAAACAAATCTATACCTCCACTAAATTAAATCTAGTAGCATATTATTTTTGTGAGTACTAATTGATTTTTGAGACTATTTTATATTAATGCAAACCTAGACGTATTTTAGTTTATCGAGCTATTATGAGCTCAGTTATTTTATTCTTTGATTGTTTATGTTTATTGAGATAATCTAGTCTGGAAGCTTTGGATTAACCAATCTTTAGTCAGCATTCACAGTACAATTATTTTTTTTAAGTATTTCATTGAGTATAACCAATATAATAATTTATTAATTAATTTTTTTATAATGAATCAAGTTCTAGACAATATTAGGTTTTTCCTCTTTGCACATTTTATTTTGTAACTTTTTTTTTATTGCCTAGATGTTTATGCGCATTATTAAAACAAAAAAAAGGAAATTTCATTAATAAATATCTATTATCCATACCAAATAAGAGCTTTACAACTTTATTTTTTCGAGGCGGAGATAATAAATAGAGTCATAATTAAAAAAAATTTCACACTTCATGGACAATTCCAAAAATGAAACAGAAGCGATAAACAGTACTTGTAAACGTTCCATTGTTTTTTTTTTTGATCTGAGCTGAGTTAAAATCCCCTCCCACTTTTTTTTTTGAACTACAGTAATATTAAAAATATTAGTCCCATATTTAAACTTGCTTCTGGTGCATGAAAAATAATGCAGAAACAATAATTTACCGAAGCATAAATAAAAAAAATCAGCTCTTTATACATAATTTTTAGTTAGGAAGATTAGTATGTTACATATATTTGTGATATATAGTTAATATTAACTCAATCTTTGTCTAAAAACTTTTTTAATTATAATTTTTTATTTTTTGGGTTCATCAAGAAAAAAAACCTATAAAACTTTTAGAAAAAGATAAAACGTGGAAGGAGTTTTTTTTTGGCTTGATTATTAAAACAAAGATTATTATATAGTTTAAATAATACTAGAAACATAGCTTGAGTATTGATTTTTTTTTTATTTTTTGAAAAAAGAAAGCGCATACGAGAAAAATACAAGTCAAAAATGCCAAAACAAGCATCAAAGAAGTCAGGAGGTAACTACTTATAATTTTATCAATCTATCATTATAAGATACAATTAGAGTATTTACGACAAAAAATCGACTTTTTATTTTGTTCAGTTAATAAAATGAGGGTTGACGCTTAAAAGCTAGCAAAAAAAGAAGAAAAAATTGAAGAGAATTATGATTCATATTTAATCTATGTAAATTAATATAAACAATTAATTTTTTTATAGGGAGGAAATTGAGTGCATACAATGTCTATATGAAAGAGGCATTGCCAAAATACAAATCGGATCACCCAGGAGTTAGTCATAAGGATGCATTTTGCCAAGTTGCGAACAATTGGAAGAACTCAACAGCCGAAGAGAAAGCGGCTCTTGTTAGCGTAGCTGGTAATACGGATACATCATTAAGCGGATCCACTATGAGTAAAGGAGAAGCCATGGATAGCATGATCTGTGACGGCAACGTAAACGCCATCTGTGCTGAAGAAAACTCAATTATCAGTGGGCGCGTTACGAGTAAAGTAGCAGCTAAATTTGGAGGTTCTATGGAGACGTCCAACTGTGGGGTTGCTAGTAGCGGCCTGAAGATGACAGGGCATGTAGTAAGTGATACTATGACCAGCATGCATGACGCGGGAAACATCGGAAGCAGTATCATGAGCAGCGGTGGCGCTAACGGAAGAGCTTTAGGATGCAGTGATAACAAAACAACGGGCAAAAATATTGAAATCAATGCAGAGCTGGCTCGTAGTGTTGTAGTAGAGCCTACAGCCAGCACAGCAAAATCTAGTGCCATCAATTCCAGCACTTTGAATACCCATAGCGATGTTAGTGTTGGTAATAGCGTCATGTGCACAGAAACATCAAATCATAGAACTGGTAATGAAGAAATAGCTAATACAACTGCAGCTGGGCCCGGAGGACTAAGCGGACAAAGAATCGGCGATCAAATCAATCATAGCGTATCAAACGAAGACACTGTGAATACTACGAGCAGTAAACAGTCAGGTTTTATGGATATCATCGATAGTATACCAACTCACAATACTCAGAGCGAAGACTATGTCAGCAAGCAGGAATTGCACTCACAAAGGATATTTGGTTTATGGTAGAGACATTTATTCCTCCAAATCTCGTGAAAAGCTTAATTCGGCCTTTGTATTTTTATTTTAGTTACTATGTAATTTTTATTTAATTATTATTATTATTATTTTGATTTTTCTTCTAAATTGAAATTTTATTGATTTTATTTTTTTAGTTAAATCACATTTTAATTTTAGTTTACTAGTAAAACAGTTTAAATTAATCAATGGAAAAAAAAACAGGCATAAAAACTGCTTTTTATATAGAGACTTTTGTAAGCATCTTTAGTAATAATTTAGTTAAATGTTAAAGGATTTAGCCAATTTAAACCTTCTTATTTATATTGTTTTATTAATACTCCATTGTGTATTAAATATAAAGGATTATATTAAAATTGTACAGTTTCTATGAAAGTTTATATAGTAAACTATTGGGCAACTAAAAGTTGATGGATGAAATAGCTTAATAATATGAAATTATTTACTCTCCTGGTCCAATTCGATTCCATAAATACACATTTCTTCATATCATTTCCTTTTCTTTTTATCAATAAATATGATAAATAATTACTAAATATTTATTTTTTATGTTTTATGTTTATAAAATTTATGTTAGTGTTTAAAAAAAAATCTGAGCAAGTATAAAGAGGGTATATATAGAAAAAAAATAACGTTTTTTTATGGGAGGCAGGTGAAAATTTGATAAATACTAAAAATAGAGAAGGAATTGTTCTGTAAAAAGAAAGACACGATGGAAAGTATAAAGATAAGCAAAAATATTTAAATTGCAATATTTAAGTTGTAGTAAACTGGTACGGGGGGAATGTGAACAATATTTTTTCAGGTCAAAACGAATATTGCAATTCTATTATAAATCGTACTCATCCTCATCATCGCTATCATCAATATTTCTTCTACTATACACAATTTTAGTTTCCTTTTGGGTGGAACTATTGATTCTCTCTAAAATATCGACCAATTCATCCTGAGTTACTTTCTTCATTATTTGACCTCTAGCAGCCATCGACAGTAGCAAATCGCCGATTTGTTTAGCTTTTTCGGGCTTGACTAAATTTATTCTTCCTAGGCGTTCACGAGCTTCGCTGGTGAGTATTTGGCTGAGCATTTCATCACGCATTTCTGATTCTTGCTTTTTAGCATCTGGGTTTTGACCAGACGAGCCAGCACCACTAGTGGCCTGGATTTGAGCCAGCTGTTGGGCATTCAATGATTCCATTCCTTGACCTTCCATGTTTTGCAGAAATATATATTGATTGTCTAAGTTGAAGATTAGGAAAACTACACTACCTAGTATTAAAATTTATCTAGAATCTTTATTGGGAATAAAATTTAGTGTACAAGTTATTTTGTATTTGTTATTATAATTAGCTCTAAATTATTTGTATTTGCATTTATTTGCCTGATTTACTGGCTGATTCTTTTATTTAATTATGAGTTGGCGAATCTGCCACTGAATAAATTTTAGTTAACCCTTTCCCGCACGGTAGACTGTTTTTTGTCTACAAAATACAACCAACAGCATTCAATTATAATAGTTAAATTCCTAATTTAATCATTTATTGGAAGATAATAATTAATAGGCAAATAATAATTAGCTTTTACTCAATTAACGAATCAATAGATTACTTTTTTTATAATAGATTTGGACGGGAAAGGGTTAAATAGTGAATTAAAATTATTTTGATGAGTTTCGAAATATTGTTACTTGGATCTAATATGATTACTAATTGACCAATTATTATATATGAATTCAAGATTAAGCTCAGGCGATTGGCTATAATGATATTTGTTTAAATCAGTTTATCGTAGCCAATAAATTTTATATTTTGCTTGAGCTTGAATGATTTATTGATTGCAATTGGTGAAGATCTATAAGGAGGATTAGAAAGTATGTAAAGGGGTTTTTAACGATAATAAAAAATTTTCGTATCTATAATAACCAATCTTTTTTTATAATTTTCCTAAAAAAAAATTCAAAAAATTTTTTAATAAAAAGTATAAATACCATAATTCTTTCTAGTTATAAACATATTATATCATTATTCCATCTTCACGTTTTCTTATTCATCAACAGTATTCTATGTTCTCATATATTAATATTAAACTAGGTAAATTTCCTCATTTTAGCTATTTCTATATCGGTATGTTTTTTTAAATGATGATAATTAAGCTGGCACCAGTCCTACGGCCCTTTCTTGTACCTTGGGCTCATTGAGGACAACCTTTATTTGCAGATCTTGCTATACGCAGCGGGATCCTGAAACATAAACATACCAACTCTATTTAATTAATAAACTTCACACCAGGTTTTTATTTAACACTAATTTGTTTTTATCTATAGATTATCCTGTGTCCGTCACATTTTTTCTTACATTTTATTTTTTAGCATTTTCATTTAGATCATTTAAAATAAATAATTAAATTGAATTCTTTGATATAGTTATTTGTATTGATATTATCAGTTCTATTGTTAATGTTCATTTAACTTGGGTTATATACTGTTTGTTTCTTGTTTTTCCACCATATTTTCTTGTCTATGACTGCATGATGTTTTTTTTTGACTAAATTTGAGCCTAATCGAAGGCGTGTAAAATATCTCTTATTTTAATATTATTTCTATGACTTATCAAATGGGGTTATACATTCTTTATACCTTGGTACATATATAATGATCTTCACATATACAATTCTTAGGATTCTTTATGCAATCAAGCACTTAATAAATTAAGGTGTATTGTATACAAAATTTCATACATAATATTGCCCAATAAAAGAAATTCGGCATTTCTTTTAACCAAACAGTATTGTTGCTATATATTAAATGACTAGAAAAAAAAAACATACCTATCGAATTGTCAATAATATTTAAGGATATATATTATGGCTAATAATTTTAAGCTGCTACAAAGTGCTCTGTTCGTTCAGAATCCCAGATATAGATCTGTTCTTAGCTGAATTTTTATCTGCTATTTACAATATTGAACCTAACTCTTTCCCAAGGTGCTTTACTGTTTTAAATCTATTAATTATGGCAGCTAAAGTTAATAAAAATAATTAACTAAGACACATTTATTTATATACTTATGTTTGTATAATGTAAAATTAAGCTTTTGGGCCATTTACAAGTCGATAAATTCGTTTTTTTCCCTTTCACGGGCAGTAGACTATTTTTGATCTATCAAATATAACCAACTAAGCTAATTTAAAATATTTTAATTGTGAGGCCTCAAGAAGTATTGGTGTATTGAAATATAAAGCAAATAATATACTTGATTTTAAATCAAAAACAAATAATTAAATTGATTTTATTATCGAGCGTTAGTCGGGAATGGATTAAGAGTTTAAAAGCCAAACGAATAATAATATATTAACTGTCGATAAGCTTGAACATCAAATCTTATAGCCAATAATTTAATGGTATAAAATTGATTAGTGATTAGGCTTTTGGATTGGATGGATTTTAAAATTTTTTTAAAATAAGGATTTGCTAAGCCAAAAACGCAGATTAATTAAAATTTGAAGTAAAGGCTAAATATATTGCACTGATTACTTTATCAAAGCCAGCTAAGAATAGCATTTAAATACACTTTAGACAAATACTATTAACGATAATGCTACTAAACAGAGTGTCCCTATTATTTTCTAAAAGGCCTCAAGGTCTACTACAGCTCTCTAAATCAATTTCTCCAAAATTCTTCTCTTCAAATACAGCTCCTCTTAAGACCGAAAAAGTAGATTCTAATACCAATAGCCCTCAAAATGATTCGAATACAAAACAAACCACTGCTTCTTTCGAAGCTTTCTCGGAAAATCTAAGCTCGCTAAATCCTAAACCCTCATCTTCAGAATCGAATCCCTCTACTTCCGACTCATCAGCTTCAACTCTCGATTCTTCCAGTTCTACTAGACCTCAATTTGGAAATTTCAACTCCAACTCCAACTCCTTCTCACGCGATAAAGCTGCTTACACTAGAGCCCAGTCCCATGTCCTTCACGTCAAAGCTTCCTCAAACAACACTTTACTTTCATTGACAAATCTTAATGGCGATGTTCTGGTAGCTTCTTCAGGCGGCTGCCAAACTGGCTTCAAGAAAGCTGGTAGAGCTGGCCATGAAGCTGCCTATCAAGCAACCGTCAAACTATTTGAAAAAGCTACCTCAAAAAACATCAACATCACCGGAATTGAACTCAAATTTAAAGGTCTTGGCCCTGGTCGTGAAGCTTGCTTTAAGGCTCTTCGCTCCGTCACTGAATGGCCCATTCTCAGAATAACCGACGTCACACCCATCCCATTCAATGGCTGCAGACCAAGAAAAGCTCGCCGCCTTTAAAATATTATTTGCAACACACCTCACTTGAATCTCCCACCCTTCTCTCTTTCTTTATTGTTTAGTAGCTACCGTTTATTTTATTACAGTTAACTAAATTTTTTAATTATAAAATATTATACTTGATAATTCCTGATTAGATTTTTCTTTTTTATTACCAGTTATTCTATATATTTTGTATATATAAATATTAGCTATTTCACTTGTACAACATTTCCTCGAGGTTTAGGTATAGTTAATCTTTGAATTTTAAATTTATATTTTAAATCTTCACAGATTTTCCAAACAAAAAATTTTTCTTGCGCTAATTAATAGTTAATGTTACATATTAATATTAATATTAAAAATGAATATAATTATCTCTTACTACTCGCATAGGCTTCTATATAATGTACATTTCCCATATAAAATCGCCTAGATATAAATTAAAAAAAGAAGTATCGTTATACAGCAAGTGCAAATAAATGTATTGGGATGTTATATATAGAGGGGTTACTTCGAATGATATGACTTTATTTATAAATTACCCTTAATGTTCTTTCGCTCTATTTTAAATTGATTAGAAAATTATAAAGATTAGAACTAATGACTATATAAAAACCTATATTTAAAAAAATGCTAGGAAATAAAACATATAGTAAAAAAAAATTTTCTGTGCACATAAACACACCTCATTCGAATACACTCTCTTTACTACTTGTTACAAAGTTATTAACTTCATGAATA